>JAAZTK010000453.1:0-20956 GCA_036507255.1 Megalothorax incertus
TTAGGGCGTGGGATTCATCAGAATGAGCAAGGATTGTGCCATCTGGCGAGAAAGCTATCTCAAGAACTGGAGATCCACTCCCAGTGTCCAATGGCTCCGTCTCCGTGTCCCAGGTAAAGGCCCTTCGATGGTAAATGGCTCCTTCCCTTGTTCCAATGAGGGCAAAGGCTCCTGGACATGTCAAAAAGGGATCAAAGTATTTAATAAATGTATTTTTAAGGAAAAACATTGTTATTTTTACCGGAAGAATGGAATTTGACGCAAGTGACCTTATGATGACCCTTAAGGAAGGTCAATTTATCAAAGAGGAGGACCCTTTCTTGGTAATCCCACATCTGGGCATGTCCGGAAGAATTTAGCAGAATAATTTGGTTCCTAAATAGGGCAAAATTTTAAATTAGAGCCAAAATTGAAGGATCTAAGCTCACGTTAATGGCATGCAGTCCATAGTGGCAATAGGGCCAATTGACCTCGGAAGAATCATGTCCAATTGATCTTCCCCAATATGAAAATACCCGATAGATCCATCAGAAAAGCCCAGTACAAAATCAGGGAAGTCCAGAGGACATCTAGCGATTGTAGCTTCTGAAGGCCGACGGATTTTGGCTCCACCAAGCGAGTAATCCCGTACTTTCGAATTACTGGCTCTACGCTCTCGGAGTTTTAGCTTGAATTCCGGATCTCTCCCGGCTGGAACTCCATTAAAGGAGATTGAGCTCACCGGAGCCATCCCAGAATGGCCAGAAGTCCACCTTAAGATCCGAAATTTCGAATCGAAGATGCGAACGCCACCACGATCTTCGCCAATAACGAAAAACTGCTTGTAATTGACAAAGACAGTGATGGCCTCTGTTGTGAGTCGATAGCACTTTAAGAATTCTCGATTTGCTCCATCCCAAATGATTAGGTGGCCACTTTTTGTGGTCGTCATTAAATTCCAGCTCCCTCCTGCGTTGTTTTTTGACCAAAGTGAGGTTGTGAAACCTTTCATCTTGCCAAAATGAGCCTTGGGAAGTTGAGGAATATGTGTCAGAGGCTCCTCATCCTTATCCTGAGGTACTTGATTAAAATTAGAGGCATTTTTAGTAATTTAAAACCTACCCATGAATAAAATACAATGGAGGAATCTCCTGTGGAGGCACAGAATTGATAGTTTTCTGGGTTGAACACAATTTCAACCTGTGTTTTTACATTGGAAGGGACTTTGATGGTCTTTAATGGCTCAATGGTGTCTTCCTCAGGGTCCAGAGACCATAGGATTATCTCTTGAGGCTGAGTGACATCATTAGGACCCCCAAGAGATGCCAGAAGCTCTTGCCCAGGGATGAAAGTTACGTAATTCACGCATTCTTCCCCGTGAGGACATGGAATACTCTTGTAGGGGACCCTAATTGGTTAAAAACTTAAACATGAGGAATTGAAATGAAGTTCAAGGGTGCATACTAATCATACCCTTTAAGTAAATCCCAAATAATGATGGAACAACCCGGGCCAGATTCGGCGGTAGCAAATAGACGTAGATTTAGCGGGTTTGAAGCAATTGCCCTGATAGCATTCCTCTTTTAGGGATTAATTAAGATCATCAATTTAGATTGAAATAAAATTGAAATTACATGTCCCTGAAGGATTGTCTGTTTATTATTGAAGAAATCAAATAGCACAACCACGTTTGATGCAGAGTAGATTACATGGCTTGAAAAAATGCCCACTAAATTGGTCACCTGAATTTAAATTATTGATTTATTTAATTAATTTAATTAAATCTTTGCATAATCTCTCACCGGAAGGACCTCATCTCGTCCGAAAACCCACTGCAAGCTCTAAAATATACTTGTAATTTAATTTCCTTCAATTTCCATATAGGTTTGGGCAAACCAAAGAAGGAGTCTTTGCCAAAAAGTCAGGTTTGATTCGGGATTGAGATTGTTTGAATTCTAGAGGTTCTGGTGGTGTTTCAAATGAGGATTTCTGAGGGCCTAAAGGTTCCTCTGGCTCTTGGAACACGTGGGCGTCACCAGATATGATATCCGAAGGATCTACGTCCTGAAAAATGATGGAATTTTCAGGGGAATAAGGTGTTGATCCTACCAGAGTGGCTTGGAGGTAACCTAATATCAAAATGCATGGGATTAGCTCAATTAATTACAAGGCATAGGATTTGAGAAATACTATTGTCCTCAGCAGTCAGACGGTCTGAATAAGGGCCTTCAGACGCTAGATCCTCCTCGGACATTTTTTAACGCAATTCTAGCCGTTTATATTTTTAAATGTTCTTTGTAACAACGCTTTGTAATTGTCATTTGCAATGGAATTACTTATGATTTGATAGGTTTGATCAATCTAATAGGAATTGGCATGACAAGAATACATGGGGCTATCTTGGACACCCCGTTCCTCCGTAACGGCACAAGTGTCAACAAACAAAAACAATACTCCAAACACTGTAAAACTTGAGATAATTAATTACACGAGTTTCTACACCTAATTGAGCACAGTTCAAACAAAAGTCATGTCAAAAAAAGGTCAAAGTAGAGACAATCTGTTGGAATTTGATGAGGAGCCTGAAAAAGACATTGGTAATTCTTATCTTAAAATTTTAATGGCATTTTTTCTGATCTTAATTTGCTTTTGTAATCAAATTAGAGCATAAAATGTCAAAAAGACCCAAACCAAGGCCAAGAACTGGTGTACTTCGTCAGACACAAGGTTGGGGGTTATCGGAGGGACTTGCCCCTTCGAAAAAGGGGGCACACGACAGAGGAGATGGTCGAGACGAAGTTAAACCTGTAAATTTGAGCAATTTTTCAGCATTCCAAAGCTCTCCTGAAAAAGTTCAGAGCCAGAGGTCAAAAGGTCATGAGAATCGAGCATTTTTGGCGGAGGAAGAAGTCCATGAAATAAAAAGGCAGCACAAGCCGAGAAAGTCGATTTTTGATAGAGATGATTCTTCAGAAGATGAATCAAGGAGCACTCAGGGGAGGTCAAAGGTCATTCAAGCTGAGGCAGATGTCCATCATTTTGGAGGAGGTGATTCTAAAGCGTCTGATGAGGATTCTCAAGAGAAAGAGCCTTCAAAGGGATCGGAAAGTATTGAAAAGTCGGAGAAGCCAGAGGATTATTTGGCAATTGAAATGGGAGTGGACGAGACCAAACCAGAAGAGGAGGAGGAGGAAGCTGAAGACAAGTCTAAAAACACTTCAGAGGATGCCACAGAGGAAGGAAGTAAAAGAGATTCAAAAGAGCAAAAAAAGAGCCTTAAAGTACCCATTTAAAAAAATTATAGGCATTTTTTATGTATATTTTCCCCCAATTTTAGGATCGCTGGAAGTCCGCAAAGTCATTATTTCAACCAAAATTAGTTCGAAAGAGACCTGGAAAGGTTCACAAGCCATCACCAGAACCTTCCGAGGATCTTTCTGATCCAAAAGCCACGATTAAGGATGACAAGGACTCCTCAGATGAGGAATCTTCAAAATCTGAGGCGGATACCTCAAAGAAACCTACATTGTCCTCGTCAGAGAGTTCCACCGACTCGGAAGAGGAGGAAAAGGTCTCCAAAAATGTCAAGAGAGAGCATACGGTTATTGATATTGGAGGTGGTGACCATTCTAGTAGTTCCTCCGAGGAATCTGAGCCTGTTCGAGAGGTCCCTGAGGTCAGAAAAGTAAAAAAGCTTCAAAAGTATCGGAAATCTCCTAATACCCCGCCCGGAAATAAGCGAAATTTCCTCGGGGTGACAATATACTCTGCAGATCTACTCCCAAGAGACCCTTACATTGTCCATCCTCTTGTCAAGTTGACCCCGATGGACCAGAGCGGTAAATTCCTCAAATCAAGCAAATATTTCGGCGATCACACCGCTAGAAAAAGGCAGAGGGGTTTCAAAAGTAGAGCCACCGACTCAAAAATCGAAGGAATCCAGCCAGTAATGACCTCAGCGGCTCCTCCATCTTTTTGGCCAAACTGGAACGAGTTGATTGCTTTTGAGGAAGACTTTGATTCGTTTTTCGAGACTTCTGATTCGCCAATCTTTTTTTTCGAGGTCATGGACTGCCTCCGAATGAAGGAAAAGCGACATTTTTACTCTAGGAATGAATCTCACGGTGACATTTGAAATTTTTTATATATGGGAGATTTTATAAAAACATTTTAGGGTCCGAGGAAGGATGGTACAAAATTGCCTGGGCATTCCTCAAACCCATTGGGGCCAACGGAGAGAGAAATACTGATCGGAAATTGAGATTGCAGCTATATAAACCGGAGGTGGTCAAGGACAAGTCCAAAGATGACCTTCCAGAGGTCAAATATAGTTTAAATTGCAATGAATATAATATGATAATTAAAAGTTTATTGTGAATTTGTAAAATAGGTGTTTTCCTGGTGGAATTCTGGTAAAAAGATCAAAATCCCACAAGCTACCCTCACTGTCGAGGTTAAGGGGATTTCTCCTCCCGAGGAACTCATGTCCCAAACTGATCTAAGAAGCCTCTTGTCACTCCAAAGTGGTGAACTCAACAAAGCGGTCATCGAGAGCCAATTTCCTGCTTCGAAAAAAGGCAAAAAAACTGGAAAGGCCAGAAAGGTCAATTTCTGCTTAAAATATTTCAAAATTATTTAAATTTTGCAATTTCAGACGGAAAAAGGTGAGGAAAAGGTCAGTGAAACCGAAATGGAGTCAATCCGTAGGAAATTCGAATGGCGTCGTATTCCTGGACAGAATTGTAAGATCCCCAACACCCTTCTGATGTCCCTTCCAGCTTCACCACTCCCCAATGTTCACCTCTCCATCTGTGGCAATGTCCATGGTCTTGTGTTCTCCCCTGATGGTCAGCGGCTTGCCTGTGGACTTGATAATGAGGAACTCCACCTCGTCCTGATTTTCGAGGTGATTTCGAACTCTAACAATTGCTTTTTTTAATCAAAAGAAATTATAGTTTCCTTCCGGTGCGCTTTTGCAATCACTTCGCGGACATTATGGTAAGAAAAAATAATATAAATAATCAATATAAATTGCGGTAAGATTTTATTTTAAGTAGTCAATAAAATTGCATGGAATAGAACGGTTAATTGAAATATGAAATCATTCGTTAAAAATGAAATATCTGAAGGAAGGAAATGTTTAGTTTAGAAATAGAATCTGCATATTATAATACTATAAAATATAAATTCAGGTTGATTTATGCATTACATTAGAATAGGTACTTGCAATATAAAAATTTCATAAGAAATTCAAGGATAATTGGGATCACTTTAATTAGTATAAATTAGTGGAGAAGTGAATGATATACCGGCGGAGGTTTAAATTGAACTGATTTAAAAAAGTCATAAAAAGCGCTGGAAAAAGAGAATGTAAATGATAAGAAGGAACGGTGAGCGTTCAAAGTTGATTTGCATATTCTTACTTACCTACATATTTAAGAATACTCAAATGCTCAAATGCTCAACAAAGTCCCTACTATTGTAAATGCATTCATATTTTTTTTTATAACTTTATTGTGGCACATTCAGACCTTATTTATGAGCTGGATTGGTCAGAGTTGAACTCGAGAGATTCCCTGATGGCTACAGCATCAGCAGATACCACATCAAACATTTGGTTATTTTCCAGGTCCAATTCCTCCGAGTTTACGCCACCTAAATTGATAAAGGTACGATATAATATAAAAATTATACTAGAAAAGGCCCTAAAAATAGTCGAAAATTAATTTTGAAGACGCTACTGCATCCTGCCTTTGTTTACGCTGTCAAATTTCATCCTACTGAAGAGTCCCTCATTGTCACAGGATGTTTTGACCATGCCATCAGGATTTGGGATATTTTCCGGAAAGGGCCTTCACAGAGCGTTGTCACCGGCTTTGATTTTAAAGATGATTCGATGCCAATTTTGATGGTATCTGGTTTGATGGAATTATATTTGAATGATTCATTACTTTATAAATAGTTGGACAAGCATTCCTCATTTATAAATGCACTGGCTTTCACTCCAAATGGAGAATATCTATTCAGCGGGGATGGTCAGGGGCTTGTAGCAAAGTGGAAGACATCGAGGAGCCCCAAGAAAAAAATTTGGGCTTTGGAAAAGTAATTAAATTAACTTCTGAACTTCCAATAATTTTTTACATTAATTAGGGCGATCAATTTGAGTGAAAGTGGACATTCTCCGGTCAATTCCCTCTCGGTTGATCCTGCACGAGGTCACAGGCTGATTGTACATCTTCGTGAAAGTCGGATCAAGGTGATTGACGTGTCCACAATGCTTGTACTTCAAGTTCTCACAGGTTTCGTCAATGACAGGTAAGGAAATCCTATTGAAACTCGTATCATCTATTGACCTAAATTTGACCCATGTTTTAATAGGCTACACCTCCGTAGTACTTTCTCCCCTTGTGGTAACCTCATTTTGAGTGGTAGCGAGGATGGTACCTTATGGATTTGGGCTGCCGACACTGGGGCGGCCTTAAAATTTATTTCTCCCAGAAAAAACGGAGATTTCTCGGTGACTTCGGTTGATTTCCATCCTCTGGACCATTTCTTCGCAATGGGCTTGACATCTCCCTACTATGAACCCTCTCCAATCATTGTCTATGACCACCAAGACGAGTCTGGTCAATCATTTAACGCCATCAGAGCTAAAAAGCACAAAACTCGTCGTCACAAATTCCGACATATCCATTCCAAGCCGAATGCCGATGGAAAAAAGCCAGGAAGTGCAGAATCTTTCCAGAAAATCATTACTAAACTCGATTCCGCTTTGAAAGCCACCCGTACCATGAGGTCAAAGATTATCACGAACGATGGTGGTATATCCGGAGAGGAAAAACATGCAAATACTCCAGAAATACTCGAAGAAACCCCGAAAAACCCAGTTCGGATCAAAATTACCGAGAGTACGCCGCCTCCAGAAGATGTCAAAAGAGGTCTAGAGACTGTAACCATTCAAAAAGAGATACCGGAAGTTGATGAGAGCCTTCTGACACCTCCATCAAATCTCAGCGCTCAACCGGAGGAGAACGAGATCGGGCAAAATGATATTCCCGTGAAATTACCCCCGGGGAATAAGCGGCTAAAACGGAGAGAAAGGCAAACTGATCGAGTTTAAAATTTTAATGTATAATTTCCGGTCTAAAAATCTATACTTTATTTATTGTATTTCAAATAAAAGGCTTAAAGCTTCCTGATTCACGAGAATGTTGATTGGTTCAATTTAAAAACAATTGAACAATTATAATTTTTTACTATTAAAATTTTATTACTTTTTTTCCTAATTTAATTAGGAAATAACGGTTTAAAAACGTTTTTAAAACGCTTCAATGATTTTAAAAAGGTTTTTACTAATTTAATTATTGTACCCTACTAAAAAAAAGTTTTAAAAACCTACTAATTTTAAAACCTTTTTTACTAATTTAGTAAAAACGATTTTAAAACGTTTTTTTAAAACTAATTTAATTGAAAAAAAAAAATTTAATTGGTAAAAAACTTTTTAAAAACATTGAAACTAAAAAAAAACGTTTTTAAAACGTTTTCTTACTAATTAAATTAGTAAACTAATTAACGTTGTAAAAAACGTTTTAAAAACGTTTTAAAAATTTTGCAAATGATGCTATTTCATGCCAAGAGCGGGATTTTCTTCTGAATTTTTTAAAGCTCACTCTCAGCTCTCGATAAAAATAAATTTAATAAATTTATTGTTTAAAATCCAATCCATAATTAATTAAGAACAATTAATTTATCATCACTTCCTGTCATTTGGATACTTTAAGGACGTATCCACCCTGAAGAGACTTTGGAGTAAGTTGACACCTGTTTTTAACCATTTTTAAAAGCTTTTAAAAAATTGTAAAAATTGCTAGATTTTTCCATAATAATTTTTTTGAATATTATACTAGGTTCAAAGTTTCAAACTTCAAACTTTTGTAAAAGATGAAGCGGTCGGAAGGAGAGGACAAAGCCCTCAAAGGAGATCAAGCAATGGAAGAGGTCAAGGTTAGTGCATTAATTTACAAAAATATATATATTGAATCAATATTAAAATAATTTGACTTTGCGAGATACATTTTGGAGGTAATTAATAATTTCTTATTGTTGATGTTTTTTTTCAGAGACCATGCCTTGATTTTAATCCTTTTCTCGTTGAACCCGTAAGATTTAATTTAAAGATTTAATCCCAAAATTCATTATTAATTTAAATCATTTTTTAAAGATTCTTCGGAAGCTATTAAAGAAGGTGGACACGGTGGCTCAGCTCAAGGAACTTCGAAAAATATGTGTGCTTTGGGATAAGGTGAACCTGGAAGAACTGGAGGATAGGGCATTCAAAGTAAAATTCATTATAGCTCAATATATAATTTTAATCATTTCTAAAATTCTTATTTTCACAGGACAAGCTCAAAATCATAGATTTCCAATGGACAAATCGGTTCAAATCCAAGGAGGAAGCTGGGAAAGAATTGGCTGAATTTCTAGAGGACACCCGATCAATTCCTCGATTCTTCAACTTCTTCAAATTCAATATCCCCGAATCTCTCAAAGTTCTCCAGAATCATCCCGCATTTTTCTCGGATTATCCCATCTCCCGATTGGAATTGATCACGCCTTCCGAGATGGAATTTAAAGAGATCCAAGTCGCAATGAAGTATTTCCTAAGTCTGATTGGATCCAATTTAAAGGGGATTCAAATGCTTGGCTCTATTTATGGACAGCCAATTTTTGAACCCAAGTCCCCAAATTGGCCTGAACCAAAGCAGAAGGTAGTTCTTCCAAAATTGAGAAAGCTAGGTATTGAACTTTGTAGGTGGGGTGATCTTATTACTGAATTCTTCAAATCATCTCTCGGTAAATAGAAATGCTATTTAATTTTAACCCAACGTAATGATCTTTTAATATTTAGGCGGCTCAGAGAATGGCCACATCACCTCTCTGAAACTCGTCCTTTTTCGTGGAGCTGAAGTTAATATTGGCTCATTCCCAGGCTTAGATCCATCCAGAATGACCTGTCTGGACATCAGGAATATTGAGGAATGTAGAAGTGATTTTGCTCTCAAGTACCTATTTTTTAAAAAGTAGGTTATAAATTTTATGTAATGAAATTGTACTTGGCTCAGGTTTAGTTCAGGGTTAATGGCTCTGGTGGAAAAGGGAATGAGGCTCATGGAATTTGGGGTTTATATCAGCTCACATAGAGGCGATGATGAAACGCCCGCTTCTTTGGCTCAAAATCTTCCAAACTTTTGCTCCAACATGACCCACTTTTTTGCTATTCAATCTCAAACTCTAACCTCTCTTCATTTGAGTATACAATTTGTCATCATTTGGTCTCAACCAGAGGATGAAATTAAGGCCGAGTTTGCCAAATATGGGAATATCCAATTGCCAGTCTTCCCTGCACTTCACACACTCTTTTTTCTCCACTCGCTCGAAATGAAGATTGAAAATCCAAACGAAACTCAATCACTCGCATTTTCATTATTCAAAACCACACAGTCACCCCCGCTCCACTTTCCCTCCCTCATCAATCTTTCCACTACCTCGGAGTTTTCAATGAGCATTCTTTGTGATCATCCTGAATGGATAATGTCTGGAGCTCGATATCATTTGAAACTCCTAGAGTTAGCAAACATTCATTTCTACCAATTAGAGGATTGGAATTTACAATGTGCAGTTTTGATTGGATCTGTCGAGCATTTCCGTGTTCCTGCAAATCTTCTCGGAAGAGTGAGAATCCCTTGGAAAAATTCCATCCGTAAACTAACCATCCTCGCATATGACGAAGAAATGATGGGTTCCCCCCTTAAATTGTCACACCTCAAAAGTATGTACAAGGGATTAAGGAATCTTTCGAATTGCTTCTAACATTGTTTATTTTGTATTAATTTAGAGTTGGAGACGCTTGTTATTAAGGACTACCGAAAGATTGGATATGAAAAGATCGAAAGCGTTGACTCGGATTCGGATGATTCAGAGTCTGAATCGAGCGAGGGTCAAGATAACATTGCTGATTATCATAGCTGGTTTAGTGAAGCTACACAACTCAATTTGGCCTCTATTAAATTCATTGGGCTCAAAGTAAGAAATTTATTTAAATTTTATATCGGATATCCTACTATTTGTATTAGTTAGATTAGGTATTGTATTTAATGTGCATTTTATAATTTCATTACAGATGGTCGAAGACGGAATTAAGGAGAGATTCATCCAATATTTCCCCTTTCCCGTCCAGTTTGAAAACATTGAGGACCATTAATACATAGGAGTGTAGAGTAGGTTTTTTATTAGCATTTTTCTAAATTTTTCTAATCATTTCCGTTCTTCTTTTTCATATTTAATGATTATTATTTATTAATTTTCAATTCAATAAAATTGTAAGATTAAAATATTCTTGGCGGATTTAATTAAAAAGAATAATAAAATCAATCTATATTTAATACTCGAGTATACCGTACTTACCCATTAATTAATTAATATGTAAACTTGTTACAAATACAGTAGCATTAATCCTAAGAGCAAGGAGTATAAGTTTTAAGAGCAAATAGATTTTTCATGAATTCGGCTATATATTAATATCAGCAATTTATTTCTCATTTATTTTTGCAGTTAAAATTTTTATTATTTTTCATATTTCTCACAACATTTAATAAGTTTAACAATAATTTTTTTAACTAACTTTTTATTTTAAAATATTGTCAAGTTTGGACATGAAACATTTCTGATAAAATGAGAATGACAAAGATCTATTTTACTGATATTCCTTGCATCCTTCATTTGCAATTTTAAGATACGTAGATTTGACAAGAATGAGGTACAGATCAACTAACATTGACATAAGGGAATGAATTAGTGAGTTTTTTTTGCAATTTGAAGCAGAATCATTTAAAAAACATCCCTTATTTGGTGACTTGATGCATTGCATGTGCAAGATATTGTACATTTTTTGTGGTAATCCCAACAATTGCAATCCGGCCGTCTTTCGTGAGGTAAATTGAGAACTCCTTTGTGAGACGCTCAACTTGCTCCGGTGTCATCCCAGTAAAGCAGAACATACCAATCTGATCAGTTATATGCTCCCAATTTTTGGTTGAGCCCTCTTTTTTGAGGCCATCCTTCAGAGCTTGCCTGAAAATCATTTTTTAGTAGGTATTATAAAATTAAAAATAAAATAAAATTTAAAATCTAAACGTTGTTGTATACAAATTATACCTCATCGTAATTACTCGATCCGCCATTCCCTTTACTTCTTCCAACCTTTAAAACAAGTAGAATATTTGCTGACTTCTTTTCAAATAATTAATAAAAAGCATCTTATTAAGATTCAATTATTTCTGGAACCTACCAAAGTGCATATAATTTGGGATCATTGAAGATCTCTGCTGCAATCTTTGCTCCATGAATAGGTGGATTGGAATACATTGGCCGAATAAGGATTTTAACTTGAGATAGACATCTTTCCGCCTCCTCCTTTGATTGACATATCAGAGAAAAAATCTCTGCTGCAATCTTTGCTCCATGAATAGGTGGATTGGAATACATTGGCCGAATAAGGATTTTAACTTGAGATAGACATCTTTCCGCCTCCTCCTTTGATTGACATATCAGCGAAAAAGCTCCAACTCGTTCTCCTAATAAGTCATTATTTTATTTAATCTTTAATTATGCATAATGTAGTACGAGTACTCACCGTAAAGCCCCATATTTTTGGCAAATGATTGAGCAAGAGCAACTTGATGTCCATCCTTAAGGAAGCTCCTTACAGCAGATGCATCTCGATCAATAGAACCAGTAGCAAATCCTTGGTAGGCCATATCAAAGAATGGAAATAGATTTCTCTTCTTTATGATCGCAGATAACTCTTTCCATTGCTCAGGTTTAGGGTCAACTCCTGTCGGGTTGTGTGCACAAGCATGAAGTAAGATGATAGATTTCTCGGGGATCTTGTTTAAATCCTCACAAGCACCTTTGAAATCAAACCCACATGTCTTTGGATCGTAATAGCGATAGTATTTGACACCAAGACCAGCGTGTTTAAACACAGGGATATGGTTCCCCCATGTAGGTGTTGGCAAATACACTTCTTTATTTCCGGGGAACCATTTCTCGAAGAAGGCTCCACCAATTCGAAGACTCCCTGTTCCAGATATCGTTTGGACTGTGACATTCTGAAATAAACCCTCAATTACCTATATTATTTATATAATAATCATTAATTTACCAATCCATTTGCTGTCCATTGGTTCCCATCACCCAATGCTAGCTTAATTGCTCCCTAAATTCATTATATTTTTGAAAAATCATATCTTAAATATCGTATATGCGTATACCTTGCAGAAATCCGCATTCCCATGAATAGTAGAATATTCCTTATCCAGCGACTTTGACATTAGATTGGCTTCAGCCTTTAGAAAGGTAAATTAGATTAGATTTGACTTTACTGGTAATAAAAACCTAATTTCTTGAACCTGTCTAACTGCTTTTAAAACCATTGGCTTTCCTGCAATGCAAAAGTATTAGGAATTAGTTGGTATTCAAATGAAATATGAAATCAGATGTTTTAGATAGGTGTACCATCGTCATCTCGGTAGGCTCCTACTCCCAGATTAACCTTTTTCGGATTATTGTCCCTTTTGAAGGCTTCACTCACTCCGAGGATGACTAGTCATTCAGAATTTTAGTAAATATTAATTTTTATTCATCTAAAGTCGAATTACCATCAGGAGGACCCATTTCAACCCCACTCCACCATGAGCTAGATAATTTAAAGGAGGCAATTAGATATAAAGACTTATTAAGATTTATAGAATCATTGGGAATTACCTGGCTCTGGCAATCATAGGAGCCGAAACTTGCTTGATTGATCTCACAGTAATATTTGCCGAATGCATTGTTCAAAGTTTATACAGAATTACAGACAATTAAAAGAAGTTGAAGAATCTTTAAGATATAAAACTTCAATTTAAAATTTAAATTGAATGGTTTAAAATAAAGTTTTAAAATTTAAAGGGAGTAGAATGAAGAAAGATCGGCAGGAAATCTTATACTGTTCCATATATTGATACGAGAGAATTAGAGATACAGTACAGTAGTAGTATTATCGTATTTGCCTTATATAACATCTGATTTCAAACTCAGGATCAGAAAGACTTCATACGAGTACGGATATATGCTATCCAATACAATGTCTAGGTATATCTGAATGAACTGTCTTTTAGAGAACATCAAATGCTTGCTACCTATCTTTTCAGTCTCAACTTCAAGGCCATCTTAAATTCTATTTTCTAATATATAGGAGTTTAACTACGGTTGATCAACCTAGAAAGTATCTACTAATATTGTATTACATATCTTACTCAAAGTATTGATTAGCATTTCATTAACCATACTTAGGATTACTTTAAACTTTAAAGTTTAAAGTTTAAAGCAATGTTACTTGATTCTTTTAAAGAAAGCTTGCAAAATAAATTGCATAACGTTCCATTGGAATCTTGGATTAGGCTCTTACTAACAACTATGAGCTTATACGAGAATTCTAATCCTAAATTCTTTTAAAAATTATACGAGTATTCATTTAGCGAGCAAAGCTTCAAGTTTAGAACTCTTAATTGAGTAAACTAGTACCTATATAACTACTTACTATAAGTCCAATTAACTTCATAGCGAAAAAAAGAGTCAGTAATCAGCATACCAAGCTTTAAAAACATAAGTTCCAGAAAAATATGCATTGATGTAATTTCGAAAGAATCGAATGGTAAAATCGCTGATATTTTATTTTTGCTTAAATCAGACTTATAAATTATTTGAATTCAAAACTGATTTTAAAAAATTAATTTGAGTAATTAAATTAAACTCTTTTGTAGCAGTATTTTGCAAATATGTATGTCTTTGTAAAATAAATATATCGGTATCTACATAAATAATAATATACTGAAATTACCTTGCTCTAAATCATTTGAATAATTACATAGATTAGTAATAATTATCACAACTCATCGTGCTCGTCTGCTGTTGCTGCCTTATCATCTTCCACTTGAATCCCCTTTGACTGAAGTCTCTTGACAAACTCCCGAATCTCTTGATCGTAGCTAATCCATTCGGGAACTGAAAAAAAAAGTATTTAAATCTGAATTTTTATCAATCAAATATCATTTTATTACCGATCCTTTGTGCAGCATCTGCAATACATAGAAAAAAATAGAAATAATAATTCAAATCCAGTCCAATAAATGTAAAATTGGAAACATGAGCGAATTTATTCAATTTACCCAATTTTGGCTCTTTGGTTTGAGGATTATTGCACTAAAAATACATTTACGAGTTTAATGGATGCTTAAAAATCAATGCTTCTTATAAAATAGAGCAATAAAACTTACCAAATCAATCGTCTTTGCATATTTCTTGGAACTAATAAAAAGAAAGTAACCAGATTATAAATAGTAGGTCGTATGCACCTCAATAGAGTACCCTATACTATAAAATTTTTTACTTACGCATCATCGCACCAAGTTTCACACCACAACCTAATATAGAAAGTTTAATTAATATAAATATAATTATAAACAGGGCCGGGTTCAAAATTAGATAAAATTACCATTCTTGAGGTAAGCTCTTGATTCCAACTAAAAAAGGAATAAATGCAAATTAAATATTATATTACATGCTTTTTAATTTTTCCACAATAAAATGCTTGCCTTGATGAATCATCTGTAAAAATTAAATTCATTTTAATTGAAAACCACAATAGTAAATTGCATACTCTTACATTGTTAGGCAGATCCTGATCTAAATTAGATAGAGAATTAGGATCTTGACTTAGCGCTTGATACTGGCCTCGGAGTCGATCTCCTGCTGCTACCTTTCTAAACCTCACTACGAAAATTTAAAAAAAACCCAATTAATTCAATTCCAAATTGATTTCATACAAAAAAAATACCTAAATCCACGACATATAAGGCTGAAATATGGTACTTTCTTCTTCCCAAATGAGATTTCCAATATCCTTGCTTCCAGAATCGGAAACCCTATCCAAAAAAATAAATAAATAATCCATTAATTTCTTTGAATTTTTAAAAAATTTTAAACGTACCTCCATTTCAGTTCTTGAATCACAAAACGGCGTGTATGCATACGGGTTCCCTTCCAGGTCCAATTCAAAAAGTTCCTTGAGGTCAGCTCGTACAATTTGATCCGCATCCACAAATACAAACTTTTTCAGAGAGAGAGGAAATAGAACATCAAGGAAAAGGATTTTATAACCCCATATAATCCTTTGTTTCTCCCTTTGAGCATTCAACCAACGTGGCCAGTGATACTGTACCAACTCATATTCGAAATTGTATTCTTTTGCCATTTCTGGTAGGATATTTTTAAAGGTTGGAGAAATGTAATTT
This sequence comes from Megalothorax incertus, assembly GCA_036507255.1. Classification (NCBI taxonomy): domain Eukaryota; kingdom Metazoa; phylum Arthropoda; class Collembola; order Neelipleona; family Neelidae; genus Megalothorax; species Megalothorax incertus. The sequence continues at coordinate 15,375 of JAAZTK010000453.1, forward strand.
TTCAAAAACCAAAACTTGACTTTTGATATTTGTATTCTTGAGGACGGAAAGCATCATAATCCTTGCTAATCTCTCATACAAATGACCAGAAGCTAGGGAAAATACATTGATGGCTTCATCCTCCTCTTTTTCATCCTTTTTCCCAAACCCAAACCATCCTGCGCTGTCATCTTCGCTATCCAACACGGATGCCATATCTTTCCCTGGGTTCCTCTTGAGTTTAATTTTAAGTACAATGGATTGGAAGTTATGTACGAGCGTGGGTTTTGTATTTGCTGCCTCAAGTGCATAGATATCATTCGATGGGCCATCACGAAGACTTAATTTCCAGATTCCAGGGGCTGCTTTTAATTGGAAATACCCAAGATTTGCCATCACGATCTATAAATTGCAAGATAACATATGCACATGGTCTCAATCAAAATCTAAATTAATTATTTACCGTGTCCATAATCTTTCCTCCTTTCTGACTTGGTTCAAAATTAAATTGCACACCTACGAAGAAATACGTGTATTTAATTTACATTTTTCCGAATATATTTCTGATATACCCCTTGGTGGTGACCCTGTTTTAAGTTCCAAGCAATGTCCCTCAACGAGCAGATACTCCAATTCATATTCTGAGGATACACTTGTGCTTAAATCCCGCAGCCGGATATTATCCAAATCATTCTCGCCTTTTACAACCTATTCAAATTAACAAATTAATCAATTAAATATTCTTAAAATTAATATTTTACTTTAAATATCATACCTCAACCATCCAATTGTCAGGGCTCATAAAATGCTGTGTAAATAGCGGCTCTTTTGGCATATTTTCAAATACAATCCTTTCTGCAAGCTTCTCTCCAGCCACGTATCGAAAGTAGCTTTTAAGGGGTAACTCCGAATGCTTTGAAGGTGGGTTGAATATCACTCGAATTCGCATCCATTGTCCAACGGTATCTTGAACAGCATTTAATATCGAAGCCATTTTATTTCCTAAGCGAGATGCTGGGTCAATTACAGCTGTAAGGTCAACAAAAAATAGATCCTCTCCTCCACCTCCTCCGATCAATTGAGGCTGATCAAATTCAGGAAGGCTAAAACGTTTTGCATTCCGAGTCTTGATGCTTGGAGAATCAAGGAACGAACATATCCGCATTACAGAATCAGGGGTCCATTCCTCATCAAAATGCTTAGCACATGAATCATATGACACTTTCTCAACGAGTGACCAATCCCCCAACTCAAAGTCTTCTTCCTCCCCTAGAGGACCTATCAGCCTCCCATTGACAATCAAACCTTGAGCTCCATGAGGGAATCCAATGAATTTGAGGAAACTCTGCACCTTTTCATAGCTCTGATCCAGTGGTCCATCGTCATTCCCTTCATCCGAAGTATCTTTCAGTATCTGACTTAATTTTTTGAGATCTCCATCCTCTATAGCTTGATGTACACTCCTTTTAAATGCCGAAGAACCAAGGCCAGTTGGAATGAAAGCAATTCTGGAATGTTTAGCGGAATTCACGAGGAATTCGACAGCATTTGAAAGGAAACGTTGACCTTTAGGGGTTCCAATATCAGCTAGAATCCAATGTGTTACGGTCACATGATCCTCCTTTCTTCGAGAAGATGGTTCCAAATATTTTAGGCTTCCAGCAAATGATGCCATTTCATTTTTGTTGACTTTTCCAAGTTCCCAAATCTCAGTTCCGAACGAAAAGAATTTAGATTTGCTCGTATCGAGGATTTTATCATTGAGGCGAGCAAGAACGGATGGTTTATTCATTAGATGCTCAAAAATATCAGTATCATCTCGTATCCTTCCATTGTATGACTCAATTTGAATTGCTTGTGCTTCTTTTAGGAGTTGATTAAGAACGGTTTCTTCAAAATCATCAATAGAATCCCATTTGAGTGGGATCCCGTTGAGGAAAGCTCCCGGGAGGGGTCTTCCACTTCTCTTGACAAACTCACCTGGTCAAAATTGATAAATTATAGTCATTTTTAAGGGCAAAAATAAAGCTTACATGATGCATCATTCCCGTAGGTAAATTCCTCGTCAGGATACATGAAATCTTTGAGTATTTTTGAAAAATCCTCGGTTGTGTATGCCTTAATTTAGAAAGGTAAATTAATTATTTATTTATTACACTAATTAGGTATTATTACATCAACAATTGAGGAGAAAGCTTTCCGCATCATCTCCTGAGATTGTGCATAATTCAATACTTTCCGAATGATGGCAGATGTAGGTTCTTCAATGGAATTTAACATTTCTTTTCTGGAATCACAAAATACAAGTCCAATCCTCACTGGAGCCTTATGTTCCATGAACGAATGTACAATTTTCAGTAGGCCTGTTAAAAAAATCAATTTATTTTTAATGCAGATTTAGATTTGAATCTCACCTCCAGAGCCTGTAATATCCTCGGGGTCAAGGGTTAGGACGAGATTAAATACATTCCTATCATAAAAATCAGAGTTAAACACTTTTTTTTAAATAAATGCAAGAAATACCTTTTTACTGGTCTTAGCATTACTCCACCCATCCTGAAAAAGAGTTGTGACAAATCATCTGGCCAATCTTCATATTCTTCATCCTTTTCCAGGTCATTCATCCAATATACGGAGGAATCCCTCAAATCCAGGGCAAGTTCAGGCTCGGCCGTTGATTTAGATCCAAGGGATAGTACTTTATCAATTTGTGATCGAGTTAAAGAGCGATCATGGTTCACGCTTTTAAGAATCTCCATAAATTCAATCTCAGATTTGAGGCTCTCCATAAAGGTGAAAAGGTCAAGAGCGTCTGGATCCATGTAATTTCCTTGTAGAAATAAAGCACCCTCTCCTTCATCAATATTGAAATGAGATCCGAGGATTTGTTGATTGAATGTCACCTTTTTAAAAAGAATTTTATTAAAATACAATAATACTTAAATATGTATTTTTTCTAGTAAAAAAACTTACAGATTTTTTAAAATCAATCGGAACCCGAATCGAACTGAGAGAAGCAGCCTTTGAGGGAAAATTCCCTGTAATGTCCATTAATGCCTCAAGGAAATTCGGTTGCAAAGTCGCAAAATGGGAAGCTTGAAGTCCCTAAAAAGCCACATTCTTTTAAATTGATATAAAATAATTTTTAAAAAAGAATTCAAACCAGCTCTTGAATCTGCCATGCTTTTAAAGCTTCAAATTCCGCTTTCCTTCCCTTTTTCGATGCCAAATGATTTTGGAATTTTTCCAGAGACTCTCCTTCATTGGGATATAGGTCATGAAGCTTGTCAAATAAAAATCCTCCAATTTCCTTAACTTTCTCATCTAAAACAAGATGATGCACCATATCATATTAAGTTTACTTTGGAATATATTTCAAGAAATCACTCTACCTTTAGCTTTATCCGAGTCATCTTGAGCAAGATATTCGGTGGATTTAAATTGTAGCTCAATCCCATAACCTGATAGTACTAATCTTCCTTTAGAGGCTGATGCTGGACGATATGGTCTATAAATATATCCAATTTTGTCAGCTTTGCTCCTGAAACCAAACAAAACACAAAGTTAGACTTTGAACAAATTGAATACATTATTGAAAACCCACTTTAAATACTGATGGAGATCTTTAGTGCCTGAAGATAGAGGATGACCGTAGAGAACGGCAAGAGGTGGACTAGGCGAGTTCCAAACGAAAGATGGATATTTGTGTTCAAACTCTGTTATAAATATCTTGTCTTTATTCGAAGGGTAAGATCCACCCTCGAGGATCTTTTTAACCTCATCCAGGTCACAAGATACCCGATCATCCGAGAAATGTACAAAGGATTCACAGTCTGAGGCAGGAGCCATCTGAAAAATATTGACAAACATTTTTTGGCAATCCTTCGTATTGTATTGCGTTGTAAAAAGTGGGTACAATACCTGAGAGAGCATAAGTACACGAGGTGAATAGGCTTTGCTTGTAATTGCCCATTCCATCATACGGAGTTTAGCTGGTGATATAAGGTTGAAGGAGGCCACTGAAGCCAAGTCAGTCTCCAACGGTTCTGCTTCATCTATTTTTAAAAAATTAAAGAATTAGACACGCAATATAACTACAATTTTTAAAATCAATACTCTGCATTTTTTAAAAAACATCTTATGCTAAAATACAATTTTGAAATAATAATTAAACTGCACAATTAAAATGACGATGAAGGTGGCAATAGAGACATGATTTTTCATTTATGATTAATTAATTAATTAATGCAATTACCGGAATTCGCCGGGATTGGAAAGCTGGAGGATTGTTTGAAAACATTTTCTAAAAATTCCCAAAATAAATTAGGATTGACATCCGCTATATATTCAGCAGCCTCTGAGAGTGGTGATGTCGGGGACCACTTGGCATACAGCACAGTCTCAATCTTTTGGTTCTCCTCATTTCCGGTCACAAAAATTGTCAAAATTACGAGGAAAAATAAATTATACCACCACGTACTCATCCTGCTGAATTTGAAATGTTCAACTAAACTTTGTTCAACATTTAAACGCCCTATTCCAAACAAAACAATTACACAATTTTTTAGAAATCAGTCTGGAATTTAAAAATTGCTTGCATTGTTGTTGTTAATTAGGACATCAATTAAAGGCTCCTCCTTGGACATGGCGTCGTTACTTTTACGACGATTTGGAGCTGGACAAACTATTTTTAGAGGTAAAAATAAGTTTAATTTATTTCTAAACTTTTGTAACTTGCTGCTTTTAAATTAATTAATGTAATTAATTAATCCTTACATAAATTGGTGACTTGATTTATCCAGGGTTAAAATGCACTGCCGTGTCACCTCGTTTCATGTCAAATGGAGCAGCAGCAACTCCACCACCACCGCCTCCCGAGCCCCCAAAGGAAGAAACCAGGCGTAAGCTTAAATACAAAAACACCTAAAATTAAATCTAATTAATTGATTAATACGCAAATAATTAATAATTTCTGACCTTCGATTTACAGCTACCGTTATGAAGAAATCCTTTGTAGATAAAGAAAATTTGACGGATTTCGGGAAATATGTTGCAGAGGTAAGGCCGAGACATCCATAATAGAAGCGCTTCTAATTAATTCTAAAATTGACAACTATCTAATGTAAATTATAGATTATGCCGAAATATATTCAAAAAATCCAACTGACGGCTGGAAACGAATTGGAGCTCCTAATTTGTCCAGAAGGGATAATCCCAGTCATAACTTTTCTCAAAGACCATCATAACTGCCAGTTTACGAACATAATCGACATTGCTGGAATGGATGTACCAGCCCGTCAATACCGATTCGAGGTAATTCATTAAGTCACAATTCTTTATATTAGAAGGAACTTACTAATAAACCCTTGAACAATGTGCAGTTAATTTACAACTTCCTCTCGCTTCGTTACAACTCTCGTATTCGGGTCAAGACCTACACGGATGAATTAACTCCAATAGATTCTCTGACGGGTGTTTTTAAGGGTGCGGATTGGTACGAGAGAGAGATTTGGGATTTATACGGTGTTTTCTTTGCCAATCATCCGGATTTGAGAAGAATTCTAACAGATTACGGATTTGAAGGACATCCTTTCAGGAGGGAC
>JAAZTK010000454.1:0-20919 GCA_036507255.1 Megalothorax incertus
GTATACCTATTAAATAATAGATAGATCGCATGTAAGAACTTAAATGGAGAATGATTCGACAAAAGAGGATTAAAATTTGACATGACTTTCATTTGTATTCACTCATTATATGCATTTATTCAACGGCATTCTGAGACGAAGGAGTTAAAAATTTATTTTGACTTGAGCTCGACATGCATCTACCATGGCCAAATGGACGCCAGAGCCTCCTGCTCTTGATGGAAGCTCGGCAGGGATGGTAATTAAAGGCTGATGAGCTTCCAAGGGCTTCTCCCCCTCAAAAACGACCCTTTTTATGACCCTAAAAAGGTTTTTAGAGCCTGCTTCTTTTCGCACATTAAACACATTTGCCAATTTCAAATTGAGCACTTAATCTTCCGCCCCTGAATACCCAATTACGGCCCTTTAGTGGCCCTTGGAACCCTTGCAAAAAATAATTCAGACCCAAAGTCGACTTTAATAAATAGAGAATGACCCTAAGGAAGGATGAGGATTACTCGTGGAAGCATCTCTGGCTCCGGAGGATTGAATCGAGAATTTGTTGGTCATGATCTCTTGAAGTTTTTGTAGATTTGAAGATTCAGGTGGCCCGAGCTGATGGTAATGAATGATATAATGATTACATTGGACTCTCGAGGAGCTCATACTGCAAGTGAATACAGATGAAGAGATGAAGATGAGATTGGCCCGAGCCCTCCAAGTCCCGTGGTCAATCTTTCTGGCCATGGATTGGGCCCAAATAACTCACCCGCACAGCAAGGTGCCCCACCGTCCAAACAAACTCACCCAGGGAGAGTCGGAGACCTCACAAAAACCACCACGCCATCCACGATTGACCCCACCATGTCCAACTCCAGGCCCCCAACGGACTTACCGACAACTCTTACCGACAATTCACTGAAAGAACCTAGAGGTAGATACCTTTTGAGATTTGCATATTCAGCGATTTATCGAAAAAGATGTGAAATTGATATTTGAAAAAAACAACACGGGGAGAAATGAGAGTCGAGACGTCGAGTGGAGAGACTCGGAGGACCCTTAAAGCTGTTTGCTCTCAAGAGGAGCTTAAGATGTTTACCCAGAGGAAATTGAGCTCCTCAGGAGTACATATCTTGTTTACCGCGGCCCACATTGTGTACTCTAAAGCCTTGTCCTCCATTCACTCTATTCTCTCGAGCTCACAAAGGTATACAAATAGCAAATGGTACTTGCTAAACACTCTTTTAATTCAATGGAGGATTGGGTGTATGCAAACACGTCATTTATTTAACAAAATAGAGATTATAGAGTACATGTATACAAACTAGGGTTGATATATAGTTAAATATAGGGTGGGGGAAGTCGAAGGAGTTGAAATTAAATTGGAGGAATAAGTATTAATTAGCTACGAAGCTGTTTACCTATGAATAACTTTACATAAAAATAATACAAAAGGTTAATGAGTGAGAACAAGAGTTATAAACTTTTAATAATTGATTTTTGGCACTTGATTAAGGGCTTAGGGTTGAATTGATTGAATCCTCGGATCATCTACACGTATGGATGACTTTCTTTACGGCGCAGACATCGCATTTCACCTGCAAATTTAATTTTAATTAGTTAATTAAAATTTAAATTAATTAAAACTGAAAAAAATTTATTTTATTTTATTTTTTTAAATTTTTTAAAATTTTTTGAAATTTTTTTTGAAATTTAATTAAAAAATTTAATTAAAAATTAAAATTAACTAAAATTAATTAATTAAAACCTTACCTCGCAACACCACTCGAACCTGCAGCGACAGTTCTTGACTGTTTTGACTATTTTTGTATTGTAACCCCTTCCACTATATGGCAAAATATTGCAAATTGAGGTCTAATTTCAATAAAATAGTATTGTTTTTACCAGCAAAGGAGGTCACAACCGTCTACCCCTCTTGAGGAAGCATTGCATTCCCTCCCCTGTGTCCCAAGTGAGCCCAGCTCTGGGTTGGTAGAACAATAATCTTGAGAGTCGTCAAAATATATCAAATCCTCAGGGTCTGGGGGCTTCACAGTGGGGTGTGCAGGGATGACACTCCTCCCATCATTCCCTGGGATGACCTTTACAGCTCCATCAAACGCAATTTTTAGCTGTTCTCCAACCTCGCCAAAACTCGACACTTTTTGCCAGCATGTCCGCATTTGACATGACCCAGAAAGGCCGTGACATTTACACATTAGTTTCATCTTTGCCTTTACAGCGAGTCTACCCGCCTCGTTATTGTGCAGGGACATGATGGTACGGATGTCATTCCTCCGCCTCTTGATGTCGAGGATGTCCTTGCTCCTTGCATACCCAATATGTATATTGTCTCCTCCACTACACCCACCCCACTCCCAACTCCCTTCTGTACTGGTAGTCCTCCCTGTGTAGAAGAATAGGTGGAAAAAAGCTTTTAGAAATTGATTTTTTAAGGGGAATTCCATCAAGAGTGGGAAACATGTGAAACCCTTTAGCTAAAACATAGAATAGACTATTCTTGGATGAAATCCGTGAGAAAAATCAAAGGAAATCAGGGGGGAAATTGAAAGAATGTGAGACACAACATACCTGAATGGAGTCGTCCAGTCCTGTCACAAGGGCAGTCTGTAATTTGACCAGAGCTACACGCCTGGAGGCAAATATTAATTAAAAATGAGTTAATTGTACCCATATTTAATTAATTGGGTTAATTAGAAGAGTCTACCTGAGTTATGGCATAGGTTACTCCGGCGGAAACAAAGGAGGAGATGGCTGCAGTTTCGCGAAATCCTTAAAATTTAGAAAAATCCCATTTAAATTGGCTTTGCAATGCTATTGCATGTTCTAGCTGCTAGTTGGAGGCACCTAATTAGCATAATCTCCGATAAGGATCATTAGAATTTACAATAGAGTCCATCAATTGAATCTAGCGTGTATATTTCTTAATGAAAAACCTTTAGATGTGATTTAGGAGGCTAATAAAGTAGCGAGGATGGTTCAAAAGGTCAGTAAATCTTGAGGATTTTTGGGGAAGTGAATGAATTGAATGAAATGCACTTTTACTCTCAATTGCCATTCAAGTTCTCAGGCTTTTTGGCCGGAGGAGGAGGAGGAGTGAAGTAAGTGAAGGTGGTGATGGGTCACATCAATTTGTAAGGCCAAATCACTCATAGTTTGAATGTGATAGTTGTCCCTTGAAGGGAGGCTGTATATCCGTAGTATTGTATATCCTTTGATATTACTAATACTTATACGATAGTATACGAGACACAGGCACAGGTAAGGAACAGGTCGAGGATTGCCGATAGTAAATGGAGGATGTCTCCTCCGCCGCCGAGGAGAGATTTACGGCCGGAGCGGTTGTCAGCAGCCACTTGTACACGTACCATGCCGTTCCCACGGTCTCTAGGTTCCACCGACTCGTCACTTTAACTTCCTAATGGAACTTGCGGATCCAGCAGGGTCATTGTCATTCATACGACTCCACCATCCCCCCGAACGGCCATCAACAGACTCTGTAAAATCCGCAATTAAGATTCCCGCTCCTGAGGAATTATTTGCACTTGCCTTATCATAACGCACGAAGCTTAACCATTAGAATCTCATTTCACTCTTAAGGAAATGGCCATCCGGAGTGTATAGGTAATACCTTAAGGTCCAAAATGTGTTTTACGACCCCTGAAAAGGGCTCTCCAATCATTACTGACCATTTACATGACATTGCACCGAGTCAACCGTGGAGGTCCTTATCTTGAATGCTCTCACTGCGGGGGAACTCAACCAATATATCTTCTAGCTGCAAAGAAAGACCCATATCACCTTCGACAGCCTCCTAATAACCAGTAGTTGAACGAGATAAGTCTATTGGAGTATCTCTGAGCCTCTGAGGATTTGTTTCCCAGTTCAATTAGGCACCGGCCATCATCAAACATTATTGGCTGGAATAATAGTCTCAATTTGGAGGGGCCAGGAGGGGTTCTCGAGCCAATAAAACTGACCACTTGTCGATGAGGACCGCCAATAAACTTTGTAGCGTAGTGCTGTAGTGTACATTTTTACAATTGAGTGGGTGAGAAATGGATAAATACTAGGAGGATAAGGGCGGGGGTGGGATGCTGAGATTATTGGGTGCTATTAAACTGTTTTGGGGGAAGATTTACCATCCTAGCTGAATGAAGGGAATGTTACAAATTCAAGTTTCTCACCTTTTGAAAGGATCTTTCGGACAGTTCGTGGAATCGCGGAACAATTCCACAAAGAATTACGCAGTTGAAATTGGCACTGCAAAAAAAATTGCAAAAAATTTAGAAATTATAAAAAATTAAAATTAAATTAAAATTAAATTAAAATAAAATTAAATTTAAATTTAAAAAAAAAATTATTAAAATTAAAATTTATAATTAAAATTAATAAAATTATTTATTTTAAATAATTTATAATTAATTTTTAAATAAATTAAATTTAAAAAAACATGGCCGTCTTACCTCGGAAGTGGCAAGTCTTGCACCCCTTTGAGACTCGCGGATTAACTCTGGGGATTTTTTGCAAAGTGAGGAAACCTTTCTCCGAAATCGGGAAGGACCTCCTCGGAGTGCCCGGCCATGGTTGATGAGGTTAGTCGAGTCTGCCGTAGCGAATTTCCTCGTCCTTCGGCATACCCTCCCCGGATCGATCAGAAGTTGACCCGGGGCCGCTGGCCCCCTGTTTTTAAAAAAAGAATCGGGGTTTAATAACCTTTCAGAATTAAAATCCGGGTATTTGTACAGTAGTAATTTAAAGTGGAGTCTGTTTTTGGGAAGGATATTTCCTCATTTGTGCCTACATCCGGAGCTTGCCACTTGCCACTTGGTCTCTCATAAAGAAATATGCTTTTAAAAAAAAGGGCCAGATGATTCGGAGGATGGCAATCCCATTCCTCCATGTGTATTTTGTTAAAAGGTGAGTTCGAGAGCAGCCCCCCACTCCTCGTAAATTGCTCTGACTCGGGATAAACATTCATCTCGTTGTAAAAATATGTGGATGATCCTCCTTCGTACTCTCCCATGTTTATATCATTAATCAGCCCCGGAGAAATCACTCTTTCCCGAGTCCCCGAGACCCTGCCCACCCACCTTTACTACTCCTCGACCCATTCCTCATCCATCCCCACGTACCATTCGACAATCCTCACGGTCAGGCATCCTCCTCGAGTTCAATTAAAGGCTTAGGTGGACTTTGAGTATTAGTTGACATGCAATGGGGATCCTAGACCGAGTACAATAAATCCCCCACAAGAAATTACACAAACTCCAAGTAATACAGAGCTTTTGAAAGCATGCATTAGGATTTACATATGAAATACGTGGGCTTTTAAAGTTTTAACTCGCTTTATGACCCCTCCAAATGGAGTTTGACATGGGGGAAACATGTGCACAACCCGCACTTCTTTTAACTCATGGATTGGTGGTAAATATATGAATATGAATAAAGATTCCTGGAATCCTCCAACATCCAACAATGGTTCAAACCCATCTCTTATACGACATGTCAATTAAATCATATTCAATACAATAAATTGGTCCAAACCTTTGACTGTTGAATTTACATACTCGAGAAGCACAAATTGCATTACAAAAGGCACTTTTTGCCTCGAGAGTCGAGGGATTTCAAGACTTAAGGCGCTGTCATCGTAGTAGTACCTCCAAAAAAGCGTAGTAAAAGACCAGATACTCTGAGTTGAGGTCAAAAAGGGCTCAGGATTGACCTGAACAAATTCTAGAGCGTAAATCTCTCAGTTTATGAAAGGGTCTTGGTCTAAAAGTGATCCTGACCCCTTAATTTACTCCAGGTTGAATCAAGTCATTAGCATTTAGAGCAGGCACTGGCCCCTAGCCCTGTCCGGGGGGTGCTACAAAATACCAGGCCATGATTCCTTAAACCTCTGAGCAGGGACAGGCAAAAAGCATAAAAGCATCAAAAAGCATTCTCAAAAACTAATCATGGATTCTCCACACAAGACTTTGGATAAATCCATTTTATTAATACACCACATGGACAAGTTTGCCTAAAATTTTCGAGCATAAAAAGCATAATTTGAAATTAAGAGCATAATAAACCATAATTTGGACATTTTACCAATAAAAAGCATAATTTTTAGGCAATCAAGTAAAAAAATTCAAAAAAATTCAAAAAAAATGCCCTCAAAAAATCGATATGTGGTCAAATTTTGAAATTTTTTTGCCAAAAACCTGAAATTTTGATTTAAAAACGTATTTTCCCTAATTTTTCAAGAATTTGGAGCATAATTACGAGCATAATCTTGAAATTTTGTAGCATAAAAAGCATAATTTGGAAATTTGGGAGCATAAAAGGGGATAAATTTGGGATTTTAAAAAGCATAATAGAGCATGATTTGGTCTTGCAAAAAGCATAATTTCGATCATGAAAAAGCATAAAAATCCTGTCCCTGCCTCTGAGGTTTTTTGGAAGGTATTTCGACGACCAAGTGGCTTAAGATTCCTCTGGGTCAATCCAAAATGGGAGAATGACACGGTCCAATTAATTTAAAACGGGGAAACATGATCAGAATGTGCATATAATCTCAAATTCCAGTATTATAGCATGCCATTTGCATCATAAAATGCTTTTTAACCTAGAATTCCCTCGTAAAACCCAAAACTGCTGATTGTACGAGTACCCCGAGAGTGCAAATACAATAAATTACGTGTGCAATATTTATTTTGGCCGTACCCCTGTGTGTACTACTCCTAGTAGGATAAGTAGCGTAACTCTTATGCAGTTTTAAATATTAGTACAAGCTTTTGAAAGGTTTATCTCGCCGTAGTTTACTATTATACTTGTGTAGGTATTGTTCTTACCCGTCAGAGGAGTGGGCCATCGTGGTGAGGATGGACATGAGTAGGAGGAGTAGTTTACCCAGGTTCATTTCGATTTGTGTGCACTTGCAATTGACATTGTACGAAGGTTTGTATTAATACTCTAATTAAGAGGAGATTTGTCTTGCGGTTCGATCAACTGTCACTTTTACAGTTTTTGAACTTTCTTTGCACTTTCAAAATTCCAATATGGTCAGTTTAAGCTTTTTGGAACAAGTTTAAGCAAGTTTAAAACAATTTGGTTGATGACAGGTCCTAATCGGAGTAGCAGTTATTTGTTACACTCGAGTATCAGTTGTCAATCGGTGGAATAATCTCAGGAGGACCTTTCCCGGCTCGATGAGTTGGTGTAGTCTGACTGAGGGCTCATCCATGCGCTCTTACCAGCCGAGGTGGCTTCCTAAAGGAGCTGCTCCTGCTCCTCTAGGTCTCCTCGAGGTAAAGGTAGGTCGGAGGATTGAAGCTTGAAGATAGGGAGCTACTCAATTTTTGGAAGGAGAGCTCGGGAGGAATGTTAGAAGGGTGCTTGAGGGCTATAACTCCCTTAAAGACGGATTTAACCAACTCGAAACCATTCCATTCCTTACGACTCTTTTTCTAGCTCAGAATGATCACTTTTGCTCCAAAAATCCCTAAAATCCCTAAAATCTCTCCAATCCTCATTCCTCGGAAATTAGGGGTTGCCTCAACCTCCAAATTTTAATTTACGGACTCTTATCCACTCTCAAATATGGTTCTTAAATCCTTACAGATCCTTACAGTACAAAGATTCATCCGGTAATTAGCTCGCTTAACTCCCTATATAATTAGCTCGAGTCCGTCACACAAACAATGGAATTCTAACTCCTAACTTCTCTAAATCCCCGTAGCCGATTTGGGGTGAGGCGTCTGCTTCCTACCTCCACCCCCTCGGGATTATTTCAAATAAATGTAAACATATACGAGTAACAAAAATCTACATTTCCGCATTTACAAAAGTACTGTTTATCTTCAAATTTAATTCTTACTTGCAGTCCAACTGAAAGAGAATTGAGTGGGCTTAACTTTAGAAAAAAGCTTTTTTTACACACTTTGAACACCCATAAAATGATTTATGGATTCACTCACCTATCTACGAGTGTATAAGTGCTTTCCCCAAAATTCCCAGAATCTTTAAACTCCATTTTTAGCCCGTTTTGCTATTGCGAACTTGCGATTGGTATGTCTCTCCGTCCGTCCGTCCGTTTGTCTGTCTGTCCGTGCGCACTCTCTCGAACGCCTTGACAGATTGACCTCAAACTTGGTACACATGACCCGCCATGACCTCTCCTAGGTCAAGTTCGAAGATGGAGGTCAAAGGTCAAAGGGCGCGGGAGTTTTGAATATTTGAATTTTTCACCGTAATGCCATTCTTATGGGACGAAAAATTCAAAATGCCGGAATTTGGGATTGGGTGGGCGGGAAATTTGAATTTTGGAGGGAAATTTGAATTTTGGGCGGGGAATTTTAATTTGAACAAGAAATTACTTGATAAGATCAGTTAATTTTAACATTTTATTAAAAGGAACGGGCTTTCTACACGGTTTATCCGTTTTATTTAAATCTATAAACTCCTCCAATCTCACTCCATTGAGGAAATCTCACTCATGTCTCAATTTCAACCTAATAAATACAATATATCCTCATTTCCTCGAGATTTGTATCTTTTTTTGAAAAAGTGTACAAACAGAGAATGAGTTCATTCATTCATTCCATTTTGCATTTAAGGCTCATTCTTCCCCATTTTCAAGGGCCACCCGGACTCCTTCTCGAGTCTGTTCGGGTCTCGGGGATCGAGTGTGTATGCTCTTATACGTACAAGGCCGGAGCATCTTTTCACACTCTCAAAGGGCCCGCTAGCGAGGTAAAGGCCGCCGAATTCAAGCTCAAAGACGGCCGACTCCTTCCCCATTAGCGCACCTTAAGGGCCTCTACCATCCTCAAGAATACAATATTATCCAAGGGCCCTCAGGGCCCCTGGAAAAGTAACGAATTCGTGTTTTCCACCTCAATTCAATGGTAAACATGAGATTACTCACTTCTATATGAAATTCAAACTCTTTTTGACCACTTCCAAACTACACTAAACAATATTAGACCCATTCGGCCCATTCATTAAGGGCTCCTTTGAATAGGCTGAGCCGCACGAGGAAATATAGGTACCTTTCCAGCTTTATGAGAACTACCTACCACCCTTTTAAATAGAGATATATTGGGAGGTCCTTTAAAGTACCCGATCTTTGAATATCTCGGGGGAAATGTACTGTAAAATTGCTCATTTTGCATTTTTCAACAGATCTCGTGTCAGGTCAGATTAGGCCCCGAGTTAGGGTCAATCCCCTTTGTCCAGGGCACTTGAAGCAGAGTTAAGGGCCATATTTCCTCAATTTGGTAGCTATCTCCTAAACTGACAGCCTCCCGATTGATTAAATGGGCCGATAAACTTCTTAGGATAGCTTCAGGAAGTCTTAAAAAGGCCGCTAAGCCCTTAATGTACACCTTTAGCCTCAGAGGATCACCCAAACATCTCAATATCCTTCAATAATCCATCAGATTTAATCCTCTCAGACCCAAGGGTCCTTATTTAAAAGAAATTGATATCTGGGGAAGCCTTCGATAGCTTAAAAGGTCTATTATACTATGTAAAATCCATCTCAGACTGCCGAGTAAATATTTAACTGTTGACACTCGAACTCTGAGAGCAAATAAAAACAAAAAAAGAGAGATTTGTAATGAGATGAAGGCTGTAATACTAATATACATATATTTAAAAAGGGGGATGACGGTGCACAAAAAGAGGGCCTGGGAATTGACAATAATCTGGTCGAGGATGAGTCCAGGTGCAATTAGCCCATTAGCAAAGATTGTTCAGATTTGTGAGATTTAAGCGGGGGAGGGTTCAATTCTGATACTGATCTGCATTCAGAGTAGTACTAGAATGAGGAAAGGTTGAAACAAATTGATTTACTGATAGTTTACCCCCGTTTTTTGAGATCTGTCACGAAGATGACCTGACAGGGGGACGTTACAGAGTTCCTCTTGAGTCGTGGAGGAAAAAAGAAGCCTGGGAACATTCTTTGGATCCATTTCCAAGTCATCCTATCACCGAGATCATCCTCCTCCTCCTCCTCCGCCTCCTCATGATGACACTCTCGCTTAATTTCCCTATGATGTATTGATTATAGCACAACTCTTATGTGGACAGTCGACGACTCTGATGAATCCCTTCGAGGGGATGCCCCTTCAAAGCAATCAAAGTGTTTCGGGTGTTAAAAAACAGTTTAAACGCTTCAAGACCAATCTGCAACTCATTCCGCCCGAACAAAACCAATAGCCCTGAAAAAGCAATCAACTCATTTAACTCTGGAAAAAGGGCCCTTTGAGGAACATTTTGAAACGGAGGAGTCCTTAAACAAGCTCCTTAAGGGCTTAAATGACTGCCTAACATAGATGTAAGACTGTAAGCGGCCGTCAAAAGTGGCTGAGATCTCCAAATGAGATTCTAACCGTGCCATCTACGTATCTCCCCATTAACCCTTTCCCCAATCTCAAGATTCCGTATCAATCTGCACAATTGCGACTCGACTCGTAATTTACGAGTATTCATTTAAATGCATTGAATTAAATACAAATCAATTAAAAATGCATCTAATCTCGAGATTTATGCATGCATTTCTCCAAACCTTTGTTTTAAATGAGGTCATTTAACGATCCTAAGCTTGGGGAACTTAACGGGCATGGGGCTCCTTCCACGTCCATAAATCTGAAGCTTCATCCCGCACTTAAAACTCTTAAATCCCATTGTAAATCCCTAATATTCGCCTTCAAATTACCTTTATTTAGCTAAAGTACATGTAGTATATAACACTTTTTTCGCCTTACTTGGCCATTTTAAAATTTTAGAGCCGATCCTTACTCGACTCTCGACTCTCCAAGAGAGACGCTTATCACACGATTTACGGCAATAGTATTTAAACTTTTTTAAAGTGTTAAAAGTACTCAAAAGATTAGCTCTTTGGAGGTGTTTTTTCCTTGAACTTTTACGATATTTTGTATTATTTGTGTGCTGTATTGCGAGGAAATGTACGTTGTGAATTATGACGATGGTTTTTTAATAAGAAATTTTGAATAAAATGATTTGATTGACATTCTTACATTCTTTGCGCATTCCTCCGAGTCTCGGGGGAAGTTGACAGGGTCTGTATTTCACTCGAGTCTCCGAGTCTGACCCCAACCTTAACCCTTTATTACTTTTTTTTTCACTAAATCCCTTTGTAGTAGACAAATTGAATTGATCCTGACTTCCCTGAGTCGCCTCCTCAAGTCCTCAAGCGGTGGATCGATGGGAATTTTTGGTAAGGATTCCGATTCGGGCCGAGATTGGATTTTTCATTTGGAATTCCTCCATCCCTCAACGGTGGCAGACCTCAAAGGGTTGACATCTTCATTTGAACATCGATCTATATCAATCTAAAAGTCCCTATTTAAGTAATATGATGCACAAACAATGGGCAATTCGACCATCACGCTCTCATCCTCGTCGAAATCCTCGAAAAAAGGGGTAGCCCATGAAATTTAAGCGTGCAAGACCACACTGCCCCTCCGAACAAATTATTATTTAAAGGTAGCCGTCGAAGGGTTGGTTTAAAAGCACAATAAAAAATAGAAGCATAAAATTTTGTGAATGAAGTGAAGTTAATTAGCTTCTAGTCCATTAAATCCACGAGGTTTAATGAGTTGTAACGGCGGAGGAATTCGCTGAGTAATAAAATTTTAATATTTTCACATCTTTTTCAGTAGCAAGTCCATCAGGAAGCCTCCGAGGCTTTGGAGGACGTTACGGACGGATCAAATTCCAAATACCATATTCTCGTGTCAGCCAACCCTCTGATTAAGTCATTCCTCCGACTCTGACGGTCGAGGAAGACTCGGAGGAATTCTTTCGAGTGGATTTATGCGACCATTTACAATCAATTACACTTTCAGGCCCCCTTAGGCCATCGTCAACTGTTTCAGAAGCTTTTTCTCGAGTTTACATTAGCCCAAATGCTCTTGTTTCGAATGATTCATTTCAATAGATCACGGCCGCCGCCGCCGCGGGTTTAATGGAAATAATTCTAGTTTCGGGTGAAATGCACTCTTTTTTAGCCCGTTCGGCTCAATTTAAGAAAAAAACGGGCTATAGTGTTTGGTATGTCAGTCCGTTCTTTCAATTTAAGAAAAAAACAGGCTATAGTAATATTAGTGTGTGGTATGTCAGTTTGTCCGTCCGTCCGAGCGCACGATAACTTTCGAACGCCTTGACGGATCCACCTCAAACTTGGCACACATGACCCCCATGACCTCTCCTAGTTCATGTTCGAAGAGGGAGGTCAAAGGTCAAAGGGCGCGGGAGTTTTGAATATTTGAATTTTTCACCGTAATGCCATTCTTATGGGAGGAAAAATTCAAAATGCCGGACATTTGGGCGGGAAATTTGAATTTTTGCGGAAAATTAAAATTTTGGTGGGAAATTTGAATTTTGGGGGGAATTTAAATCTTGGCGGGGGGTTTGAAATTTGTGCGGGAAATTCAAAATTCAAAATTCTTTTAAAGAGAACGGGCTTTCTACATGATTTACCCGTTTTATTTTAAGGAGACATTTATAACCCCATATCCAAGCTCGAGTAGCTAAATTTCCCATTCCTCTCCGCTTAATTAGCTCCTCTATTCTTGGCTAATTAGGACTGTGCATCTCTTTTTTCAAAGCCCACGAGGAGCATCCCATTCCCGAGAGCTCTAATGAAGAATGCCGAAGGATATTTCCCATAAAGGAACCGGTCACGAGCGCTCCCAAAAAGAGTGTCGACTTGTGAGTTCTCCCTTCTTTTGCATGGATGTGTACAATCGAGGATAATGAGTGAATTGGGAGAGCTCCTTTTACTCGAGTATGGACAATAAGAACTTAATCGATCATGTAGTTGCAGTTGGCCGGGGCATTGTTGTCACACAGGGGAAGGTGGCCGCCGGAGAAGCGGATCTAATAAGGGAAGCAAACAGGGCAGGTGATGATCGCTAGGGTTCGGGACTTTATGCATATAAAATCTCAAAACATGCGCATGAATATGCATATAAAATCCCTAAAATATGCATATAATATACGACTAAAAATGCGGAAATATGCATATAAATGAAAAAATTTGCAAATAAATTTCATAAATTAGGAAATTTTTCACAAAATATATAAAATATCAACAATTTTGCATTTTTTTTGCAAAAAATATTAAAGTTTTGTGAAATTTGAAAAAATATTAGTAAATTTTTGACAGTTTTTTTCGTATTTTACGAAATTCCTTCGAAAATTGTCTAAAATACTGCTTTTTCTTGGCCTAAAATGCCCAAATATTCGTATAGTATGCGAATATTGGTATAATCTCAAAATATGGGGATATATGCGTATAAAAATTTGTCTAATTTTGATGAGAATGTCATATCTCATGTTTTTTGCAAAGTTTGGAGGTGATTTGGAGAAATATATTCATATGCATATAATGCATAAAGTCCCGAACCCTACTAATCACTATATTCCGGAATATTCAAGTCCCAGATCCGGCCTTCTCCGACACTGAATTGTTCACAGGCTGGGGATAGGAGGAGACTGCGAGTGCACTTCTGAGGATGGCTCCTCCTCCATACCAAACTTAAACCCCACCCCACCCTATGCATCTTTGGATCCCTGTGCACATGTATGGGGGGCTTTATTGTATTACACTACTCTCGAGAACATTATCTGAGCACAGATCGACACTGTCCCTGTCGCCCTTTCTTGTTCTCCAATTGTTATTGCCACTTGGCTCTTTCATATACATGCCTCATTCTTCACTCGGCTCCCTCACAGGACACAGAACAGTCGGCCAACTTCAAATATAAGCATATTAAACACAGTTGCGAATTTCAGAGTGAATGTGGTCAGTCCGCGACGAGAAATTCGCGTTTTTTGAGTGGAAATCGTTTGAAAAGTGGGTTTTTTTGCACTAAATTCAGTCGCAGATCAAGCTCTTGCATTTGTATTGGACATATATACGTTAAACCGTGACCGCGTGACACCGTGACCTCGTGATTTGACCTGAGGATGGATTTATCCAAGTGGGAAATCCCCAAATTGATCCCAAATTGATCCAAAATTGATCCCAATTGAGGGGGAATCGTGCAAACTGTGTATCAGATGAACAGTAAAGTATGCAGATTTGTGTAAGATGACAAGGGCTGTGAATTGGTGGTCGTTGGTGCTATTTTTGGCCACGGCGGACCAACTATTTGGAGGAGTGACCGCCTCGAGACGAAGGTAAGTTTGCATATTGACATACTCATCGGACGATGACAAATATGAGATGGAGTAGAGATTTTATCCGTCAATCTCGGCAAATATTTGAAATGTCATACACTT
The DNA here is from genome assembly GCA_036507255.1 of Megalothorax incertus. Lineage (NCBI taxonomy): Eukaryota > Metazoa > Arthropoda > Collembola > Neelipleona > Neelidae > Megalothorax > Megalothorax incertus. Next base: position 14,302 of record JAAZTK010000454.1, read on the forward strand.
AAACATGCAAAGATCTTGCTATAAAAAGACCCGGATTTCCGGTATATTGCAATTACGAGTTAATATAAAAAAAGCCATATGCAAACAGATCATAAAAGAATGCAAAAATCCTCAAAATTCCCATTTACTACGTGTAATTTTTGTGTTTTTTTTAGGATGCCAGAATACACATCTTTTCAAGGGTCAATCGGTGACATTGAATCCAATCGACTCCGGAATAGTAATAGACTTATGAGGAAACTATATAGTGGTAATAGTGGGGTGAATGTGGAAAACTCGGTGACTGTGCGGGCGACGTCGACCTCATCACTCGGGAAGAGGTATCCTCCTCGGATGGCATCTGTTAATTCAATACTACGCCTTGACCCTGCTGGGACATCCCTTTGGGACGATCAAGCTTCAATCTGCCATTCTGTTCCTGGGTTAACCCGGGATCAAATGCGTCTTTGTTTTAAATCACCGGATGCCGTACGAGTTGCTGTTGATGGCCTTAAATTGGCGACGCATGAGTGTGGATTCCAAAATGGAAAAACACCGATGGAATTGTAAGAATTTGAGAATTTTAAATTAAAATTCTTTAAATTGTCAAATTCTCAAGATTTTGTGCCTAATTTGGGTTTTTTCGGTGGATTTGCAGGTAGTTCCCTTCAAGGATCCCCCAATCCTCACAGCTCGCATCTCCTACAGAAAGGTAAGCTGTTTTAAAGCCTTAAATATTGCATTAGGCAGTAGTTGGCTATAGCTAAAAGTGTAGTAAATAATTCTAGGCTAAAGTAGAGTGGCTTATGTCCGTAAAAAGAGATTGTAGCTTTGCAAAAGATGACAAATCAATAGGTTATTTACGTAGGGAGATTGTGATCGGTAATGAGAGGGATGGAGTGGGACAGCTAATAATTTCATGGCTCAAAGGGCTGCCTCAATACAGGCTTAATACGAGAGTTGAGGAGATTTTAATCTGCAATTTACAAGGGTTGAATGCTCAAAGTGAAACTATCCAACGCACGAATATTCAAAGGATTATTTAATTCATGTAGGATTGAATCTGTATTTCAAAATGCCCCAAATGAGTTCAAAAACTCTAAAAAAAATGCCAAAAATCAAGATCAAAAGCTCATTAAATTGGACAACATTTGGACAAAAATTGGACAATAATTGGACAAAAACCGGACAAAAATTTAATAGAATTGGTAGATTAAATTCGAATTATTATTTAAACAATTTAGAGTTTATATATGAGCAAATTTCAAAATTTTTAGCAAAAAAAGATATAGCTATTTTGGGTTTTTTGAGCCGGATAATTCCAAATTGAGCATTTCAAACGACCTTTTTCTACATAGAATTAGATCGTTCTAATACGAGAGTACATGTATAAAAAGCTGTTATCTTTGAAATTCCCTTTCCTCTGATGCTATCTCGACTCGTGCCCTATTTGTTCGCATTTACATTGCAGATGGGCCAAGGGGAGAGCAAAAACCCTTTGATCTTGGCTGCTCTCGACTCGGAGTTTGATTCAATTTGAGCCATCTCCAGGGGTGATGGACTGGGGTGTGCAACCGTACATCCAGCACACGGCCATGCCCCGAAAGAGTTTGAAATTAAAAGCAAAACTCTGCAAATATCACATGCAAACTCCCATGAATTGAACCGAATGACGCTATTAATAACCCCGTTTAAAAAACTGCTTCAAATCGAGACAAATTGATATATGGAATTCTTAGGTGTAGAATTTAAGAATCCCAACTGTAAATGCATTCGAGAATGGCTATTTGGAATTACATGATAAAAGAAGTTAAAATTCCTAATCCGTTCCGGGCTTTGTTGGGGTGTCAGTGTTTGGGATTAATTGAATTGTTTGTTGGGGAGGTTGAGAACAAGTGAGGTGGCCAGGGAAGGGTCCCAAAGGGCCGTCATCATTACCCCAAACCTTGCCTATACTTACCCAAAGGTTGCAGTTGGCTTTAAAAGTGAAGGTGATGAAAAAAAGCTAGGAATCAAGGTGGTCTACACCACCAGAGTGACCGGGGACCCTTTGCTCTGACCTACCTGGGCGTAGCGAATCAACGGGCAGGGAAGAAAGGTCTCAAAATGTGTCTTCATTTGATTCACGTGCTCCTTTTACCCCCCTTTGAATATTCGTAAAGTACAAAGTTATTTGAGACCTTTAGAAATAAGGTTCCACACCTTGTCCTCCTCCTCCGTGGGCCCTTTCCGGAGACCCTGAGTAATAAATTACGAGTAAATTCAGGCCGAAGAGATTAGGCAGAATAATATAGCCATCATAGTGTTATAAGGGAGCCGATTGTCACTAGTTTATGGACTTTAGGATAGAATTTAAGTCAAATAAAACGGATTCACCGTGTAGAAAGCCCGTTCTCTTTAAAAGAATTTTGAATTTCCCGCCCAAATTTCAAATCCCCCCGCCAAGATTTAAATTCCCCGCCCACCTAATCCCAAATGTCCGGCATTTTGAATTTTTTGTCCCATAAGAATGGCATTACGGTGAAAAATTCAAAAATTCAAAACTCCCGCGCCCTTTGACCTTTGACCTCCATCTTCGAACTTGAACCAAGAGAGGTCATTGGGGTCACGTGTACCAAGTTTGATGTGGATCGGTCAAGGTGTTCGGGAGTTATCAGTACACACCAGACGGACAGACGGACAGACATAGCAAGCACTATCCGTTTTTTCTTAAATTGAGCCGAACGGGCTTAAAAGACAAAGAATCCATCGTCCATTGAAGCGATGAGAGTTTTTAATGAAAAGTATGACTTGACGAAGATCCTCGCCTTATTTGGACTTGGATTGGAGGAGTTGGAGGGCAAAAAAAAGTGTAGAAAGCTGAGGAAATGTGGATAAAACATGTAAATAATACAATATGCGAGTAAATACTCGGAATCAGTTTGATTGGAGCAAAGGACGCCGCTGATGATGGGCGTTTTTTGAATATTTCAAGTCAGTAGTTTGGTGGGGGTTTCTTTTTCAAACTCGAGGAATTTCTGGCGATGGCCTGTGATTTACCATAAGCTACTCTTTTAGGGGCTGATTGTTGAGTAAGGGCCCGGGGAATAATTAGGAGATTCAGGGCCTGTTGATTAGCTGAGGGAGGGCCGAATTGGCTCATTTGGAAATAGCGGCTAATTCGTAATTGCGGAAACATTTGACTCTTGGGTGGCTTCCCAAAACTCTTGAAATCTCTCAATCAGACTGATTGCCGACAATTAGAGGAGCCCTTGAAGGGACTAGCTAGTTCTATTAGGTAGATATAGTATACCTTCCAATTCAAATCTTTAAGCCTTGCACGCGTTCCACCGCACCTAATGATAATATACGAAAGCGGTCCCGTTTTTACCCTCCGATTAAGAGATTTTAGGAGCCCTTGAAGGGTTTGAGGGCTGAGGAGCAATTTGTGTAAGAGCGGCGGCGGTGGCCAAATGAGAGATGTCATTAAACAGACTGTACCATTATCTACCGAGCCTCCCGAGTGACTTAACTCTACCAAAATTGCTTCCAATTGAGCCCATTTATTGCCACCGCCCCTTGAAATTCCCAATCTCCGCCTGCTAACAGCTTAAATGTATCAGGAATGCTTTTTAATGCAAAATATTTAAAAAAAGTAGAAAACACTTTGCGATTAACTCCTCTTTTTAATTGCTATTTAACTGGCCAACTCCTTATCTCAAATTGCGAATTGCAATCTACCAGAAGAGTAGTGTTAAAAGCTAGTTTCTTATCTTATCTTGACTTTTTTTTGAATTTAAGGTTTCCGCGAGTCCGCCTTCGGACATGCCATATCCTCAGCGGGGATTGCCTACTCTGTGGCCAAAGCCTGCTCACAAGGGAAGCTCCTCTCATGTGGCTGTGGCCTCCAATATGACGACCAAGTCAACTATTACCCCTCAAAAGAAACAGATTACCCTTTTGACGAAAGGTTTAAAATCTATTTTAAAATTTAGAAATGATTTTTACATGTTTTTCTAAATTTTGAAGCAATGAGTCCGTGCTGAAGCGTCAGTCGATCACAAACTGGAAATGGTCTGGTTGTTCTCATAATATGGAGTATGGTATGAGATTTGCCAAAATGTTCCTCGAGTCGAGGGAGAGAGAACATGGACTCCCATCCTTAATCAACCTGCATAACAATCGCGTTGGTCGTATGGTAAGTTGGGATTTAAATTGTAAACCTTTTGATCTTGCACAAAGCAGTTCTCTGGGGACGAGGGTAGTCGCCCTCAGGGTAGTTAGTTACTTACCATAATCCGCTTGAAAAAACGAGCGTGTTTTCTCCCCCATTCCCCCATTTGCATTTACTAATATTCCCATATTTGGCGTTGGATTTCGTGCCGCAGAATCCCTCAAGATTCCCTCAAGAGTTCTCCCTGAAATGATTTACAACTCTTGGAGGCTCGCCCAATGAAAAATCCATCCATATAGGTGCTAATTCCCCCTCCAAACACCTTTGACTTGCATTTAATTTACTCCCTCAATTACACGACCGTGGAGGAGTTTGCATTTCCCTGTGAAATGTCCATCTCTCCAACCTTTTTTTTAAATTTCAATGGTCGAGGGAGCACCTGAGAACCTCGGATGAGTTTGTGGAGGTCTCAAACCGTCTGAGAGATGAGTTAATTTACTCGAGAGCCCTAATCGCCCCTTGGGATGGACACCTCCTGCCCTTTAGCTAATAATTTCACGAGGAAATAATGAGTTTATCTCCGGTGGTGGCCGCCTCTACCACACACAGACTCTCCGTTCTCTTGAGGAATTAATTTCAAAGGTGCATACTTTCACACCACCCTCATTTCCACGCCGAATTACACTATATAAATTACTGGACCCAGGATGAGGGGCTTACAAAGAGCGGGTCCCTTAGGACTAGGATCTCTTAGGGATAGTCAGTCCGTAAATAGAGACATTGGGGATTGTTTTGAGGCAGTGAATGCCAACAACAAAGGGCTCCGCTGGCCGTAATTTCCTGTTTGCTCATCATGTCCAACCCAGACCACTTTTTACCGCCGTTTTTTCCTCCGCCTCCTCCTCCTCCTCAGCTATCTCTATTAGATGTAATGGTGTTGGAAATGGAATTAGTTTTGAAACCTTCAATTTATTTAAATAATTACTCTTGAGAGGAATGCGAGAGATATCATTCAAGAGACCCTATCATTAGGCCTTCGAGAGAACCTATTTCCGGAAGAGCCCATAAAGATTAACGCAGATGAAGGGTTTTAAGGGGACTATTAGGGCTTGGAGGTGAGAAGGGGGCCCTTGGCGTGACTACTAGTCTTCTCCCATCTTCATCCTCGACTTCTTGGGTGGCTCCCCTTCATCCGTTATTAATCTCTTTGTTCTTATTTATTACTCTGCAGACCGTCTCGAGCAACATGGAGGTGCGATGCAAATGTCATGGGCTTTCTGGGTTAGTTACAAATTGGAATTTACATATATTAAAGATAGGCACAAGTACCTATTTTTTAAATTTTTCATTTTTTTATTAATTTTTTTTAATTTTTTAAATTTTTTTAAAATTTTTAAAATTTTATTTAATTTTTTAAATTTTTTTAAATTTTTTATTAAATTTCTTAAATTTTTTAAATTTTTTTAAATTTTTAAAAATATATGAAATTACAATTAAGTAGAAATAAATTGGGCCCGTGGCCGGAGCATAATTTTAAATTGTTATATTGTACTAAATCCAGGTCGTGTGAATTGAGGACATGTTGGCGCTCAAATCCCGAGTTCCGACGGGTTGGGAATGTGCTCAAAAACAAGTTCAAAAGAGCCATCATGATTGACCAATCCCAGCTGGGGAATAGACCCCTTAATAGGATACAAAGTCGTATGTCCGGTGGTGGACAAGGGAAGAGGAGGAGGAGGAGGGGTAGACGAGACAATTCAGGGAAAGGGTCAAATATTGACCTCTGGTACTATGAAAAATCTCCCACATTTTGTGACTCGAATCTGGATATTGATGTGCCCGGAACATCAGGCCGAGAGTGCAATCGGACCGGGGGGCGACTGGATCCAGGGAGTTGTTCTACTTTATGCTGTGGGAGAGGGTATAATACCATTAGGCAGGTCTTCACAAAACGATGTAACTGTCAATTTCACTGGTGTTGCAACGTAAGTTTTTATTTGGAATTGGAATAATTCAATTTTTTTAATGAGCTTTTTAAATGCACAGGTTACCTGCGAAGAGTGTTCTCATGAAGAGTGGATTACAGTGTGTAAATGAAGAAATCTTTTGGACAATACAAAGTGTACATCTCCAATTATACCAAATGCTTTATTTTTATTAATTAGATGTATTCATTGGCCAGTTAAACTTGAAATATAATACTTATCTTTAAAAGCGAAAAAATGTCAATATTTTTATTTACACTTATAACAATACAATGAATCTGTAAATTTAAATAGAATTAGAATTCTAATAATTCTCAAAAATATTTAAGATTAAATAATATAAAATAATTAGTAGGTACCTATGTATTCTACGATCTAGACTCTATAATACCTATTCTACTATTACACTAACAAATATCCACAACACTTTTTTGGCCTATTCCTCAAGCTTTGACCGTGTCATCCTCCCTAAAGGTTCAACAACAACACTTTTTTGGCCTA
>JAAZTK010000455.1:0-20918 GCA_036507255.1 Megalothorax incertus
TTTTAATTATAAAAATCTTACCAAACACGGCGTACAAAATGAGAAACGTAGAAGCATTGCCAGGAAGTGTATAAAGGTACATAATCCTATGGGTAAATAAAAATCCCAAATTAAACCAGATCCGTATTCAATTTTACATTCTATAATATAAAGTCATCATTTTAAATTGGGCACAACAAAATCCCTATAATGTGCAGGAATTATAGCATGTAGGGCTGGGATCTGAAATTCTTGGGATCAGATCGAATGGGATCCCAAGTTTTAAAATCCGACTTTGGATTCGGATTTCAGATTCATCCGAACAATCCGACGGATTTCGGCCATCCGATCCATTTGGGATCAGATTAATATTGCTCCAAATCCAATCCTCGACCGAATCGGACTGAAGCATTCCCCTCTAAATCCTGATCCGAACGAACGGATCCCAGTTCAATCCGAGTTCGGATCGGATTTGAGAAAATTTAGCTTCAGATCCCAGCCTTATTTACAATCCGATGGATTTAAAGTGCCCCATCCGATGGACTTGGGATCGGATTGGAATTTATCTGAAGCCAATCCGAGTTTTTGAAAAATAGTCAGATCCTAATCCCATTTCAATCTAAACACACGGATCGGGTTTCAGATACCTAATTTTGTTTCGGATCCTAGCCCTATTTAAAAAGTTCATTCGAAACTATATCTATTGGATTATATAGTAAGTATATAGCAAAATAACATCATTTTAATCATTGAAAGTTAAAAAAATTTGTCAATTTGCAAAAAAATTGTAGGGGAATCAAATGGTAAAAATTCCAAGCTTGGAAAGGTTAAAAGTGCAGTCATTCCTCCAATAAACTGCTCGAATAATCATCTTTTTTTACTTAATTTACATGCATGACTTTTGCCTTATGTAAAATCCTGCAAATTAGACCAGATGTTCATAAAAACTCTTTTAGAGTATTAAAACCCCATAAGAAATATATATAAAAGAGCATTCGGGAATCCCACATAATTTTGGGCTAAAATTGAGCTTAAATTATGCCTAATTTAGCCCTAGTGGGCATATGGTGAATATATGTATTGAAAGTGAATGACAGGAAGCTAAATTTACGTTATATGGCCCCATACTAATAAATCTATATATAGCTTAGACATGGCTCAATATATAAATTATTGCTTAAATTCAAAATTAGAAACCCCTTGAATAATCAACCTAATTATGATTGAACCATTCTCAATCATGGTATAAGCTATAAGTACAGCTTAATAATATATTGGCAATTTTGGACGGTCAAAAAAAGGCATGAATTCTTGAATTTTTCAAAGGAATTTGCTATGTTTAAAAAATCTTAATTTAACTTAAAGGTCAACCTAAGCCTTAGGGCTATTTGGTGGCTATTTTGAAATATAGACATTGAATTTGGTTAAAAATTGACGAATTTGCCATTGAAAAAATTGAAAGAATCTACCTAAAATAGACTATTATTTCCCCAATATAACCTTGCTCAAACTTAATTAAAAACCCCATGATTCATTAATTTTTAAGCAGCTTTTTCAAGCTAAGATTTACCTATTTAGGTAATATTTTCAAGTATGGATATTACTATTAGTAGGTACCTATTATATACTCGTAGTATTTATAAATCTGTATTATTTTACTTGGGATTAGTGGGATTTACAAGTAAAGCTTAAAGCTTAAGTATTGGATGAATTCTTAGAATTTACTGTAGGGATTAAGTAACAGAAAGTTTACCATCATTTCCCTATAAGGAAGTAATAATACAATTATAATTGCCTGTAACATTTCAATGGAAATGGAAATAATCCATATGTAGCATATATGAAATATATGAACGATATATATAAAATTATATATTTGTGTATATAAAAGAAATATCATATATATTGTAGGATAGAATTTGAAAAATCCTCGGCAAATTCTCAAGATTTTTTTTAATTAATGCATTTAATATCATAGGAATTAAATATAGCAATATTTCCTTTACAACAATTTTTTCCACCCATTTAAAAAATTATAGTTCGGCCTTCCAATATATTGATATATATCCATATATATCCGATATATTCATATGAAAAGTCTTATACTTGAGCTATATTTAATGGTTTAAATGTTATTTCCTCCCACTCGTTTGTAACTACTTCTAAAATTACCATTTATCCCATATATACTTGATATATCAAATATATATCGAAATATATCGCATATATATCGATATATCAAATGTATATCGCATATATATCGATATATATTACATATATATCGAGTATCGACGCATATATCGACAGGTATACCATAATATATGAAAACATATTAGGGATATTTGTATATTGGTTTAAAATATCATGCAAATTGGGGCATCTGTTTGGGAATTTTATATATCTGTAAACTCGTATTTTTAATATATTAGTATTAGTACATTACCTTTCGATTCTTTTCACGTTTGACCCTGATTTTGAGCATGTCATTAATGACCCCAAGAAGTGATAGGATGAAGATGGTTATCCCAGAATATAGGAACTGGCGAAATGGGATGGGTTCTTCGATGAGTGGTTCTTGCTTTCGGATGATTTTTGGTGGGATTTCTTTTTGGGAAGTCTCCTTTTCCAAAATAGTAGAATTTGGAGTTTTGCATAATGTTTGAATTGGTTCTAAGCTATTCCTCTCTATATTCCGCCTTCCATCTATTTTGTCCAGATTATTATTTAGTTCCATTTCCGGTAACGAAAGCGGTCTTCCGGGATCCGACCTCGCCATTTGTGACTTTTTGATCTTGAGTGGTTTTGAGGCCTAAAAAAAGCAGAAAAAAACATTTTTTTTTAAAAAAAAATAGGGATTCCAAGTTTATTTTTCACAATCCGATCCCAAATGGATCGAAATCCGTAGGATTTCATCTTCGGATTGGACTTGGATAAATTTCAATCCATTCCCAAGTGGATCGGATCGGATAGGATCAGACCGGATACACTTCAAATCCCCCGGATTATCTGAATCCGGTCGAAAAGTGCGAAAAAGTGATTCAAAGCCTGATTTCAATCCGATTTCTATCCAAATTTTTAAATTTTAAATCTTTCGCGACGGATTTTAAATTTTCGGATTGGGATTTCCGATCCGATCCTCGGATTGATCCGACAGATTTTTTTAAAAATCGCATATTACCTTATCCTCGAAAGCAGTCCAAGCGAGTGGAGATAGGGTTTCAGTCGCCATTAATTATCGTATAATAATTCTTTAATTTCACTTTCAATTAAACTTTAATTTCCCTAATAAAAAACACCCCTTTTTCGCGAATTAAACTTCCTTGTGTTTTTCGCGAATCACTAATAATTTATAATTTACAACCTAATCCAAAGCACAAATACTCATATATTAATTTCCAACTTGGGTTTCAAGGCTTTCCAAATACACTTTTCAATCCACTCGATCTATTTCTGGGCCCGTTTGAGCACTAAAATATTTAATGAGTTCCACCGGCTTTTTTTGCGAAACTTCCAATACTCAAATCCCAATATTTAAATAGCAATAAATCAGGAATTACAAAAATCTATTCAGAAACTCTTCAAATTAAATTTATCCACTTTGGAGTACCTATTCTTCCCATGTAATTTAATGAATTAAATTCTCTGAATGCAAATCCTCAAATCTCGCCTTTCAAAAAGCACAAAAAGGCACTTTTTATTGAACAAAAATTCAAAAGAATTGAAGAATCAGGTTAGAAATTCCTTTGAATAACTCAGGAAAAAACACTAAAAGAATTAAGTAGGAAATGGGGCTTAATTTGTGCTTAAAAGATGTTTTTTTCCTATGCTGGAATATGCATTTAATAGTATGGGGTGATTCACTAGAAATGATTGAATTGCAGCCTGTCTGGTGGCTGTTTAATATAGGACTGAGTTAGTGAGTGAGGATGAGTAAGTCTGGGCTGGAATAGCTTGTGTTTCGTCACCGGCATTTTTACATTATTTGTATATGCTACTTTTATGATACACTAACTACCCTATACCAAACTTGTAGGTTAAGAAAAAGGCATTCAAATGCAAGTTTATATGTATTAGATATAGGTATGGGTAGTAGTATTAGTAGGTGTGGGGGGATCAGAATTGAGACCTGTGGAAGGTGGAGGTATTGTAAGAAAAGGTTTAGGTACCTGTAATGCTTTTCTTATGGGGATCTGATGGATCTTTTGAGGATCTTTTATCCCATATCTTCTTATGTAGGGTAGTGAAGGATAGTTATATAAGAAACTAGTTGGAAATCTCGAGTTTAGGGCAGATTTACTTGTACCGTGTACGGCAGACGGTGGGCTTTGCCGGCCCCTAAAAAAGCATAAAATGGAGCGTTTTTTTCATGGGGGATTGCAGGTGGGGATCCCAATGTTAAAAGCATAGGAAAAAATAGGGAAATTACATGGGATTGTAAGGTGGATATGCCATTAAAAAAAGGGGAGATTTCCAATGCAAATATATACGAAAAGATGAAAAGTTAAACTTGTAAGAAGCTCGTGGAATTAGGGCTCGGATCCGGGATCGGATTGGGCGAATGGAACGGATCCGATCCTAAGTAAGCCCTATTTGACTTTGGATTCGAAAAATTTCGGATCCGAAACTGGTTTGTATTGAATTTGAAATCGGATTGAAATCTTAAAATTAGGACATTAATCGGATCAGATTCAAAAAATCAGACGGATTTGACCGTACTCCGATCCATTTGGGACTGGATCCGAAATTGATTCGAATCTAATCCGAGGGGTTCAGCTGAATCGGATTGAATCGGATCGAACCTTAATCCCAAATCCAAACCACGGATCAAGTTAAATCTGAGATCGGATCCGTTTGGGAGAATTTAGGCCCGGATCCCAGCCCTACTACGATAGATCATATTATATAAATGGGTAGTTTTTTCACACGTAATTATTTTTACTATTTAGCATATTTTAAATGGGGGGATTTGAAGGGTTTTAATGAGCTTGTTAATATGTACATTTTACTACAAGGTTAAAATAAGTATCATATTACTGGTACTATTACATACATATGCTGCCTATTCATAATCGGCAAATTGTATAATTCCGAATGTAGGGATTTATTTGAAATAGGTAATCAAATTGTTTGTTGGACAGATTGATTGTAATATAACAATGCAAAGGATTAGATTGTGATTGTTGGGACTTGAAATATTTACTGCAAATAACATATGTAAATAATCGGATCAAAATACATGTGATCATATGCAATGCAATTGCATTATGAATGAGTAGATAAATAAATTAGTCAGCGCGGCGGGCAATGCCATAATGTATGGGCTACTAATACATAATGCTAATGGCTTTGAAAACATACTGCTATATAACTAATATATAATATTATAATTATCAATGTATCATTGCATATTGCAGACTTCCAGCTGAAAGTGAAAAAATGCAAACATTAAATTATCCTTAAGTATAACGCATGTCAATAATATGTAATAGATATGATTTGAATGGGTTTTATAAAGTTCAAGTTTTAACATGTTCCGAATCCGTGTAAGTAATTAGGATTCTTACAATTATTTTTTCAATTATATATAGTACCTACATATACAGAAAAATCGACCTATTTCCGCTTTAAAAAACACAAAAATTATGATTTTTTTTAATTTCTCATTTCATTTATATCCATAAAGTCGTTGACTCATTAACCCTAAATGTAAATAAACTTTATTTATCTTAAATTATGGCCTGATGTTTTCCTTTGAATATCCCCTATGTAATACCTAATACTCGTACATATATTGTAAACTGGTTGGATTTGGATTAATCATACGAGACATTTAGCTGGAATTTGTCGGGGAAAAAATTTTAAATGTAATTTATCATTAATATGTATTATGTTAGCATTAAAGACAAATAAAATTCCCAATACATGTACAATTACTATCAGTATATATGGTGAGGTCAAATTAGAAATCATATGACAATCGCACGAGTTTTAAAGACATTTATCTTTTGTCTATAATTGATTAAATGGGACAATAATAAGGATGTTTACGGGGTTCGAAGAAAAACATTTGTTTACTCAACAAATTAGACTTTGGGGATTTTTTTCTAGGACATATTCTATGTCATATATGGCTGAAAGCGTGTTCTGGACATGTATTGTAATGCGTCATTAAATTACATGACTTTTTTAATGATTCCTGCTGGAAAGCGCATTAGATTCAGGGTTAATAAACAAGATTATTCTGTTTACTTGCAGCGAACTCAAGCTTCATGCAAGAAATTTAAATTTTGAAATTTTATAATGCGAGATCTGATATTCTACAATAAAATTGCTAAAATTTGTTCAAAATTTGAATATTTCTTTCAAAAATTGTAATTTTATGAAATATTTAAAAATAAATAAAAAAGTTAAATTTTAAATTAAATAAAATTATGAAAAAGTTAAATAATTCATAGTTTGATTTTATTTCAATCGTTAATATACCTAATACTTATAATTATTTAATTTTACACGCTTTATTAATATACAATAATAAACTATGTGTATTCTGATCATTTATTAGGATATATTTTTAGCAATTATACATTTTTTGCACCCTAAAGATATCCCATTGGGACATTACCTGATTTACCCCGATATGTTCACCGTTCTTATATGGAAAAAAATATTATTTTTAATACTTGTAGATTAGCAATTATTTTTTAATACAAATATACCTTTGAAACCAATGTTGGACTTCCATTTGAGCTGTGTGAATACTCGAAATAATGCATGATACTTTTGATATCATATGGAGATCCAAAACTTGAATAATCCTCAGAACTGAGCTTTTTAAAATTATGTTCCATTCCTTCGATGGAAATAGATAAAAAAATATTAAAATTTAATAGTAAGTTAGATACTTATACCTGGAGTAATATTATTCCAATTTACTTGAATGTAATTGTCTCGATCTGGGCGTTGGTGCTCATGTTCCAATCCGACCATGTGCAAAAGTTCATGCACAATTATGTCTTTTCGGACACAATTACGTACAGACAAACTGAGCTCCTAAATTTTTATTTATAAGGAATTTGATAAAAATTTATCATTTTTAAATATGCATACCTGTTTTCCTATTCCGAGGCGTCCAACATAAGCGAAACAACCCGAACCCGAATAGATATGGACCCAATCTAGACCCGCCATTTCCAGTACCGCAGGGTCATCAAATCCCCAAAATTGAATGCAAGTCTGCTCTTGAATGGTATGCATTCCCTCCAATATCTTGCTCCTTTCAACGGCGTCTAGATTTCAAATAATAATTTTTAAAAAATTAAATTTAGTGACATTTAAAGGATAATAATCTCATTCTCAGTAAACTTTAGGGGAATTCGGTTGGGGAATCAGAAATTAGGGCTGGGATCCGAAATCCATAATATCGGTGAATGGTTCGGAACGGATTCGAAAATTCCAAAAATCAACCGGATTCAATCACATTTTTTTGAATTCGGAATTTCGGATCCGAAATCCGATCCGGATAAAATTGAAAAAGAAGACACAACTTGAACTTTGAATTTTTATAAAATATTCTTAAATTTCTTTTTTATTCGCATTTTAACCTTTTTTTTTCAAAAGTAACTTTTTAAGTTAATAAAGTGTTTTTAACGATTTTTTAAATCCTAGAAAATTCTAAGGATATTAAATGAAAATATTGCAAGAAATTTATGTCAGATGAATCCGAGCGGATTTCGGATTGATTTAATTAATCCGAAAATTATTATATATTCTCGGGGAAAAAATTGTCAATCCGATTCAAATGACACAAATCCAACCCAAGCATTGAGAAATTCGGATAGAAACATTGCGTTTAATCCGATATGAATATTATCTGATCAATCCGAAGTCCTTCGGATCAATCTGGCATCGGATAGTAAAATTTCAATCCAAAGCCTAAACTGCATGAATTTTGGCCATTTTGGATCGAGTTATTGGATTCATCAGAATTCGATGACGGATCTGAACCACGGATCAAGTTCAATCGGAAATCAGATCGGATTGAAATATTTGGCTTCGGATCCCAGCCCTAGATTTAGATGGACATTAAATAAATATTCTTAAAAATTACTGTATATTTTATCAATGTGGAAAAAGACGAGGTATTTCTCATAGAATGTAGGCCCATACCACCGGTATTTATTGTCGATATTTCCGTTTTTATCAGATATCTGACCACTGCACACTTCAACCCAGGAAGACTCATTTTGGGTACTGGCCACGAATGAGTTCCATGTCACAGGGTACCCCAATGCAAGAATACTTTCAAAGGTGTGGTTATTTGGTAGATTTTTGGTCGGAGAGCAAAATCCGAGAGCAAAAAGTGTCAAAATTAACAGAAATTTCAAAATCATTATAATTGATATTGATTTTAAATCAGATTATAATTTATAAGAAAAAATCCGAATTTACCAAGATTTGGGAATGATTTCCGGGCTGAAAGTTTGTCCGTATTTATACTGATCCAATTTAGAATCCTATTTTAATTAATAAATAAAATAGATCAATAAATTGTTTAGCAAATGTATTTAATATTTAATGTCGATATTTGACACTTAAATTATTGTAAAAATTTTAAATAAGGAACAAGGAAATCATTTAACCAAAAATTAATAGGATTTTTATATTAAATAATTAAATGAGTATTCCTCCACCAGTTATTTAATGCACTATAAATCAGCTTTCATTTGCAAATCTAACTCGAATATTACTACTAAAATACTTTTTGTTAATAAGTCACATTTATGTTGATCATTGACATATTTAAGGAAATGTATGCATAAAATTTATAAACGATATAAACACCAAAATAATGAATATAAGTAATACTATTTTTCATCATGCTCAGGATGAATACTGCAAGTCAATCATTCCTATTTTATAAGCTACAATATCTCGGAAATTGAATTTTAAATTGAATTAAAATTAAGCATATCCACTTGCAAAAAACCTATCCAAAAATCCGGATATCCGGATATCCACTGGATAGGACTTATCCACTGGATACCAACCTTGATTTCAACCAATTAGAGGGTTGGTTTTTGCAATGTGCAGTTTTGATTGGATCAAACCTTGTCGGAAGAGTGAGAATCCCAAAATTCCATCCGTAAATTAACCATTCTCGCAATTGTGGGTCCGTATGGACCCACCCTTAAATTATCACATCTCAAAAGTATGTACATATAAAGATAATAAAATGATAAAATAATAATTTAAATATTATTTAATTTAATATTTTATTTATCTATTTATTTTTCGATTTTTAATGAGTAATATGATGTTTCTTCGCGGAAGGTTGAATACCAACTGAGCTCGGGGGTGGGGGAGGTTCCAGGTATTTATAGGGCTTTCTCAAGGCCCCAAGAATTCATTCATAAATAATTTGAATATTTCAAGATTAGATATCATTGTCCATATATCTTCAAAATGGAAATTATTGTACTACTACTATCAAATAGGGCATAGGTATGCAATATACATAGGCCTGTACTATGCACTCTATATTCTGTATATGTAATACTACTAATAATATTCAATTTAAAATCGTTGATTATAGATATATTGTACAGATAGTACTGATACTAGTATTGTATATGAAATTACAAATCAAAATGTTAAAAATGAATTCAAAATTATTATAGGTAATCTACATATCATACAATCTATTACCTATATAGATTTATGTCGCGTAAAATGGGATTTTATATGCATAATGTCGTTAGCCCTTGATATATTGTACATATAGGTATGCATAAAATATGCATATATTCAGGTCAAAATAAGGTTTTTAATGACGCTTGAATTTGAAAAGTAACGTTTTTTAACTTTACTAGTAATGCATATACTTGCAATACTAGGTAAAGCTAAACCCTGCCCGAATTCGCACCCTATACTGCAATCTTAAAAATCAATATTTCAATTCTGTGCCGTGATTTAATTAATTAATTAGTTTTAATTAATCCCAGCCCCAATTAAAGTGTATTTACCCAATTACTAATTAGGCACAATTGCTACAATGCCCAATACCAGTTACAATGTCCAATGACTCCAAAATCCTACAAATTACAACGTAAATCCCAATGTTTATTTATTTAATAATCCAAAAAATTCGCCAATTCACCACCAATTAATTAATTAATTAATTCCACCTCAATTAACAGCTCATAATTGACAATTACACTACGATGGACATGGAGGGAGTCGTCACGGAGGAGCCCTGGACTCTGGTCGGGGTCATATCCCTCATCTCGCAGCTGGTCATGATTTTTGGTGGTGGTAAGTCCGATTTTAATGCAATTAATTGTCATTTTTAATCAATTTTAATTAATTAATTGATTTTTATTAATTAGTGGTACCTTATATACCTCAATACAACGAGATTAGAAAGAGTGGGAATGCCGAAGGTAATTAATTCATTGTTTTTTAATTGAAATTCTAAAAAATCATTGTTTTTAATTGTTTTTTAATTAATTTTAATTAATTTTAATTAATTTTAATCAGGATTCAGCCTATTTGTATGCCTGGCTCTCCTCGTGGCTAATATACTTCGAATTCTATTCTGGTAATTGCTTTTTAATTGAATTTGATTGGATTTTTGGATTAAAGCTTGAATTTCATTGATTTTAAATTGTTTTTTTAATTAAAAACTCAGGTTTGGACGACCATTTGAAATGCCATTGCTTATCCAGTCAATTCTTATGAATTTTGTAAGTCTTTTTTAATTAAAATGTGCAATTTTTAATTCTGGAAATTATTTAAAAATGCATTTTTTACACGATGAGTGAAGGAACGAAGTGTATTTTTCGCACGATGAGCAAAATTTTAATTGAAAGGAAGATTAATTGTTTTTTTTGCGTTAATTTGCAGATGATGATGCTTATGATCAACCTTTGCGTAAAGGTCAAGTCGAGGTCAGAGATCATCAAGAAAAAAGATCGCGTTTTTACAGGTATTTAAAAAGTATTAATTTTTATGGGCAAATAATCGATTCAGGATTAATTTCAATGCCTAATTTCTTCTGATTTGTTAAAAATTGGTGCATGGGTTTACTAACTAATTTTACTAAATGATCTTCTAAAATCTTTTGCTTTTTTGCCTTGATTTTTAAACAAAAAATTTATATTTCTTATATCTAATCGTTCAATTGTAGCAAGATATTAAATCTAAATTTTTAATTTGAATTGAATTTTGTCTCGGATTAATTGTAGTAACATTTTTTAATGTTTATTCGTTTACTTCAAAAATTAGAATTTTGCAAAATATTAAAAAAATAAATCTCAGAATTTGACTTCCTATCTCTGTGTGTGTTAAAATTAGGTGATGAAGGAAAGGGGGGAAGCGAGGGTCTTCCTACCAGAAATTTCAGAGGTAATATGACACCCACCAATACTTTAATTAGTCTAATTTTAATTAACCTATCGCTTACTAATTTCGAAAAAAAATAGAAATTAATAAATAGTTTAATTTGAGGTTTTTGGGATAACCGGGAATTTACATATTTGTAATTTATAAAATCACAAGTTTTTTAAATATTGGGAGACAAAAGGTTATAAAATCGCTAGGGCTGGGATCTAAGCTTTGAAGATTGATCTGATATCTGGTGCGATTCGGGGAAAAAATATCCGAAATCGGAACTGATCAGATAAACATTTCACATTCAATTACTTTGGACGTATTACGGGAATTTTCAAACCGATATCAACATTTTTGACCAAAATCAGATTTAAGAGGATCGGATTGAACGGATTATCAGATATTGTTTAAAATTTAAATCCGAATCAATCTGACACCAAAATTGATTTTGAATTTGGGTTTTTCTACAAAATCCGATTGGAAATATCATCGGATTGAATTTTCTATTTGAAATCCGATCCAATCAGATTGATCCGACAGATTTTGGATTCTAGCTCTAGTTCAGATTGTTCAGATTAATCCGATATTCGGATCGGATTGGATTTGATTAAAAAATCAAAAATGGTTTCCAGTCATTATCTATCAGATGATCCGAAAGATATGTATTTTAGTTATCAGATAATTTGGTTAATCCGATATCGGATCAGCTTAAAATCTGCTCTTCGGATCGGACAAACTACTAATCTTAATTTCGAAAAAACGCTCAAAATAATAAAAAAAATTCTAAAAATTCCTCAAAAATCATTAAAAAATCGCAATTTTTCCCACAGATTTCAACCTCTCTTATTTCTGGAACTGGGTAATTTTTTACAAAGTTTTTTTCTGAATTTTTCCAAAAAATTTTTCCAATTTTTCTAATTTTTCATTTTTTAAAAAAAATTCTAGACGGATTTCACGAGTTATTGCGAATCTGTAGCAGTTTTCATCATAATGGGAGGCTTTACAATGTTCCTTTTTTGCGGAAATTGTAATTTTTCAAAATTTATTCAAAATTTTTCAAATTTTTCATTAAAAAAAATTTCAAATTTTTTAGCACTTTTTGTGGAAACTGTTGGATTTATGGCAGTTTTTACGGAAGCTTGCCTGGGAGTTCCCCAATTCATGCGAAATTATCGAAATGGGTCTACTAGGGGCATGAATTTGACTATGGTGGTTATGTGGACGGTATGTTTTTATTAAAAAATTCAAAAGATATGGTCTAAAAATGATTTTTAATTAAATCAGGTTGGAGATTGCTTTAAAACGACCTATTTCCTCCTGAGGGAAGCACCATTTCAATTTGTCCTTTGTGGATCTCTTCAAATCCTGGTGGATCTCGCAATTATCACTCAAGTATGGTTCTATTCAAAAGTATACTCCCCAGTACCCGTCAATGTTAAATAAATAGATTAAAACTTTAACCTTTCACTACCTAAAAATACAAATTTTAACCTTAAACTACCTACAAAATCTACCCATCCATTTAACCTTGCACTTTCCTATAAAATATATCTTAAATTACTTGTAAAATCAAATTTTTCCATTTATATTGTGCAATATATGAATCAAAATGCATTTCTGCGCTCTCTGGGCTTTAGTTCTTGAATCCAAACTTAAATTTGGACAAAATATCTTAAAACTGACCTTCCCTCCAACATTTAACCTTTGCAAATAGTATTTAATTTAATTTTGGGATAAAAAATATTCTTTAATTGATATTGATTGACATTTTGTATGATTTTTTCTTAAATCGAAAGATTTTTCAAAGTTTTTCAACTTTTTTGCAATTTTTTAAAGAAATTTTATATAAAATTATCAGTTTTTTCGAGTTTTAAAAATCCAATTAATTTTGTTATTTTTTGCATTTGATAAAAAAATTTGTGAGAAATTATCAACACAAAATACCTGAAAAAATAAATAAATTTTTAGCAAATTTAGAAGAATATTTGATCCAAAATATAATATTTATAGGTAGGAAAAAATTGTAGAAGATATACTAGGTAGTGAATTAATGATTTAGATGAGGATAAATTAATCTTAGATAACAAAATTAACTTAGAAATATCTTGCAAAATCTTTCAATCTTTCTCTCATCAAAAAATCTTAAAAATATCTATACTATCGACTATAAATCTTTTAAACTCTACTAAATGCCATATAATTAATAGACTTGTAAAAATCACATTTTATTGTGTAATTCTTGACTTTTCTTATCCACGAAGCTGCCTTGAGTATTTAATAATTTACTAATTAATTCCATCCAATATTATTTCTAATCCTGTATCCTTTTGTATTCTTAAAAGATATTTCCTCGAGTTTTAAAATTAAAGTTGTGATTTTTTAATGTTTGATTTAAAATTTGGGAGATTTCGATAAATTATTGGTAATTAAGAATGAAAACTTGTCAGTCTTAAATTAAATTTCTGTGATATTAATTAATTATTAATCGCTTCAATTAAAAAGAATGTTTAAATATCTTAATTATTAACATGGATTTACATATAGAAATAATTAATAAATATTATAAAAATGTATTCAAATATTAATTAAGATGAATAAAGTCAATTCAAAAAATGCAATTAAAAATCATTTTTCAAAAGGAATAGGTTTTTATTTATTCAAATTTTAAACTTTATACAAAAAATTAATGTCTCCAATTTTTTAGGGTAGCAAATTCTAAGCCTAATTTATTAAATTAACAAAATTAATTAATTTATTTAATTAAATGAAATAGCTAAATTAAGTTAACTACCTAAATACTAGTAAATAGATATTTTAATTTGGTAAAAGTTTAAAATATTGTATTTAATTTAACAATTATTTCTCACAATTAAAGGATATTTCACAATAGTTTTACAATTAGGAAGGTTGGGAATATGCTTTAATTTAAAAATTAAATTGGGATTTTGTTTTATAAGTACAAATTTTTATTTTTTAAATTTTAACTTTAAGTACATTTTATATAGGTATAATCAGATCGATATATTGTTTAAAATTCATATAAATGCATAAGCAAAATAGTTCATTTTACGGACAAATTTTTTAACAGTTTTTAAATTTTAAATTCTCAAATATTCCTTTAAAAGCTTTTTTATATTATTTTTTATAATTTCAAGTAAGCAGGTCATATCCATTTACATACAAGAAGACACCATTTAAAATATTTTTAAGGCGATTTTTTTTCACACATTTTTTTGGACAACATGCAATAACTCTATGCGAAAAATATTTTGTTTTTGTTTTTTATGGCATATTTTAAGCTAATTTTAAATATTATCTTTTGTTCCTGAACATGTGTTATTTTGTATAAGATTGACATTGGATGAAAGTACTTTTTCAACTACAAAATTGTACTTGTATTTTACACTTTTTTAATTATTATTACATTTTGGACAGCAGCATATTACACGAGATTAGAGTACCAGTCGCTTAAATATTTAATTAGAATATCTCACGTCAAAGATGGATGGTTTTTTAGATGGGATTGTGAAAGAATTATCTTGATTAAGAGAGCTCTGATTAACTTCTTAATATTTCTTTTGGTTCTGACATTTTTTTTGAAAAATGATGGTGGATTTTGAAGATTTAATTTCCTCGAACAAAGGATGTAACCACTCCAGTTATGAACAGCAAAATGACAAAGTCACCCAATGAACAACCTGAAAAAAATTCATTTAAAAAATCATTATTTCGAGTGGATTTTAAATAGAGTTCGGATCCGAAATCCGGTCGAATCTATCCGAGGATCGGATTGGATCCGAAATCCCGATCTAAAGATTTATCGACTTGGAATGGGAAGAATTTCGGATCCGAAAATTTCGGATCGAAATCGAATGGATTTTGGATCTTAAAATTAGGAAATCCTTCCGACCAGATTCATCCGAACAATCCCACGGATTTGGAATCCGGCCATCTGATCCACTTGGGATCGGATTTAAATTCATGGGATCCCAATCCGAGAGTGAGATTACAGATTAAATCCCTAAGCAGATCCGATCATACGAAAACTTCATCAAATCCGAATAGGATCAGATGGAAAATCTCAATCCGAATTTTTTAAATTCCGCGACGGATCTGAAAAATTTCGGATCCGAAACTTTTGGATAGAAATCATATTCCTTTAATCTTAAAATTTATAGAATTTATCCGATCCGATTCATCCGTTCAATCAGATTTTTTCCCGTGTAAGGGATCATTCGAAAGCCCTTTTCAAGGGCAACTAGATCAAATATACTCCCAAAGAAATTCGGGCTTAGTTTACTAGTTATACTAAAAATTCTCTAAAAAATTACCCAAAAATCCCTGAAGCCATTCATCTTTCCGCCAATCAATATTCCGCGTTGTTGGGTCATTTCCGTTCCAGAAAATGCTTAAAAAATTTAAAATTCGCAATAAAATTTAAAATTTTAAAAATTAAAAAATAGATTATTTGAAAGTAAATTTTTACCAAATGCAATAGGCGATGATGACCAATTCCGTGATGGAATTGACAAAAAGCCAAGTTTTTCCAGCCCAGGTTGAATTCTAATTTTTAAAAAATTCCAATTTTAATGCTTATTTTTTTATAATTTTTTTTTAAATTGCAATTTTATGCAAAATTTTTTGTATATTTAAATTTAAAAAAAAATCACCTTTGAGGAGCAGAAAAGTACCATTAAAGAGGTGACAAATTGGAGAGCTCCGAACACAACAGCAGTCCCAGTGCAATACAGCATAATCCGAAATTCTTTGTCGAATTTCGGGTCATATTTCCCGCCTCCAAAGGTCGTTGAAATTGAATCTAATTTAATTTAAATTTAAATTAAATATTTTAAAATTAATTTTAAAATATTTAATTAAAAATTTACCGATTATCCTTCCGCCAGAGATCACTGGGGACCAATTTTCACGATCTTCATACGCCTAGAAAGTCGAGGAAATAAATTAAAAAATTTAGTTGCTTTTTATTAATTTTTTATTGCTATTTTTTTAATTTTGAATACTTCTCTGAATTTATATACACCCGTCACGATCACCCCCGCTGAGACAATCTGGTAAAAAAAATCATAAAAATTTTAAGATTTTTTAAATATCATTCCAATGGAATTTACTTAGACATAAATAGCACACTCCTAAATATTTATAGTGGCTATTTCCTGTGGATGTTGGACGATTGCGGAAATGCTTAAAATAGTCATATTTTGAACTAATCATAAAATCAACAATGACTCTCGAATGGTATTGTTGTAACTGCCTACCTACTCATATTTCAATTGACAATTTGCTTTTTATGCCCATTTCCTGGCCCGCATATTACTATTATATTTATTTAACATGTACAATCCCAAACTTAGTATTACAACGGAATCTGAGAAATATGTAACAATTTTAATAATCTCATATAGTACACTACCTTTTATATTATATGCCCACAAAATACCCAAATTTGAGGATAAATTTCTAAAATGATTACATTTTTCTTGAAATTAAAAAAAATGATTTTTTTCTAGCAAAAATGCTATATTTTTTGTGAAATTTTTAATTTTCCTTGCATTTTCCGAAATGTTGTCGAAAATTTATAAGAAAATACTAATTTTTTTGCCGGAAAATGTCAAAATTTGCATAATATGTAAAATATGCGTATTATATCCAAATATGCGCATATTAGAAATAAGAATTTTGCTTAATTTCAAAAGATTGTGTTTTTAGCAAAATTTGTTGCCGATTTGGTGAAATATGCAAAAGATATTTGTCGTAAATATTGTATTATACAATACATATACCGATTTCCAATATATCAATAGATTTTTACATATATTTATATTACCGATGATTATACATATATATTTTACTTTATATATAAAATATATCAAAATTTTTCCCTAGGTGGAAAGACAATGGAATAATACCATCTTAATGCATATACGGATATATTGTACGGATATAAGCTATATCTTGGCATTTATACATTCCATAAAGCCCCAAATGTAAATAAATATGGGAAAAATTCAATAAAATATTCCAGGATCCAATTACACATGTAAACTCCTATATAAAACAATATAAAACAGACTAAACTTACCACTGAAATGATTGCAGCAATCCTAGCTCCTCCAACCGACATTTTGCACTGTTTTTTATGTTTTTCACGTTCTTTTTTCTTTTATTCAGTTTGTCTTCAATCGATCGATATTTACTCTATAAATATCATATATTTCCACTATTTCCGAGTATTTGGTCGTATTATTCCTCGAATTAGCAGCACAAAATATCCACAAATTGAGAGACTCCTCCCTAAAATTTAATTCCTCCGCTCGCGGATCTTTGCACTCTTTTTTTGGCAACCTTTCCCCTTATAATAACCCCTATATTGGTATATCTTAAGCACAGATACTAATATAAGACAAAACAGGATCCCAAAGTAGTGCTTTTTCAAATGCCAAAAGGTGAATATTTGAATTTGGAACTTGAATCGAATTACAAGAGTTGTTTTGTATACTTTGTATTGAGGTTAAGCTTGGGATGAACTCTTATAATGTTTTATATTGAAATATGTATTAAATAAATGGTTTTTGGAACAGAGTTTGTTTTTGTTATGTACTTCTGGCTGCTCTATAATACTTATAATGAAAAGCTGCGTATTATGGCCAAGTTTGGATTAGCAAATGCTGCTGGAAGAGCCCAGGGAGTTTGTGCATACCTTTTTCCATATAAAGAACATAGGAAATATCATTTAATAAGCAGATATATGCATATATAGGCATATATCCTATGCATATATAGGCATTAGTAAGGTCCTAATAAGCTTTCAAGGTAGGATTCCTATCTCTCGTTAAGAGCAACGTGCAAATAGCCCTATATCTGACTATATCTGACTATATCTATGCATATATCCGCGAAAATAGCCATATACCTGCATATATCGATGCATATAGCTATGCCCTAGGTATATAGTAGCTATATCTATGTCTATGCCTATATCTTAGGTCTATATAGCTATATAGGAAGTGAGTTTATAGTCTTGAGTGGGTGAAGTCATTTGCTTTTGCTTTCAATCCCAATGAATGCAATGGAATTACATGTATTTCTTATGGGAAGAAGATTTGTAAGCTTCTTAATGCAAATCCAGATAAGAATTGTATATATCTAGTATATATATATGTATATCTAGCATGTATATAGGTATAAATAGGTTTAATCCCATGTTAAAAGGTTGGGATGAGCTGGAAAAGTTGACAGTTGTGCAACCACCGCCCTTAGCTTCACCTTTTAACGCAAAGTATGCATGATATATGCATGATATATGCATATATCATGCATATATTAGTCATTTGGAGTATATTTGATATACCAGGGGTTATATCAGAGCTCGAGGAGCTCATAAAAGAGCTCTAAGAAGCGGTGGAGGCCGTTCAACCCTCGGATTCTGACAAAAAACGCGATTGCAAACTCCCCAGATTCATTTCCCCGCTGGATATGCTTATATTATATTAGTCCTATGCAAGTACTTGTGTTTTAAAGCAACCTGAGTCATGCTATTGAGAAATATGAGGATTTCTTGAAGGTTTTAAGGTTAGATCATCACTGGCTTGAGATCATATCCAGTTTTAGCTTGTGTTTAACGAGCCAGGATGCAAATGTGCAAATAAAAGATGCTGTTTTAGAGCTTAAGTTGAGCAAGATATGCAAATACTTGTAGTTTATATAGCTAAAGATAAGATATAGATATGCCTAGATGTAGATATAAGATATATGTAGGTATTAATGTTAATGGGATATGATCATCATAGGATTAAGGATGGAAGAATTTGTCATATTTCTGGGGGCTGCATAAAGTCTATTGTGGAGGCTATTAGAGTCGTCATTTGTAATCATATTCTTATACAATATATCATATAATAAAGAAAGCTTTTTTTGGACAAAAATGTTCCAAAAATATTCCAAAAATGCCTAAAAATAAGGATATATGCACACAAAGGCAGCACTTAAGTTATTCAGGTGAGGTAATTGTAATTCGAGTGGATCCAGCAATTTTTCAAGCTTTTTTAACATTACATTTTGTATTATAGATATGAGGTATATGCATTTACATTATCGAAAAAGCAGATTTATTAATAGAATCAGAAGCATTTTTATCCGATGGATCCAATGAAAAATTCACATTATATTGGAATTCAATGGGGATTTATATTTGATCAAATGAAGCTTATTTATTCAATACAGAATGCAAACTTAAAAATACCCTTTAAAGAAGATGTGAATTAAATTTGAATTGCACATTGTGCAATATATAAAAGTATATACACTTCCTTATTTGTAGATGATGCTATATTTATGCGGATTAGATGAAAGTAGCCTTGATTCAAGTACGATATTATTATCCTATCTAAATAATATTGTACCTTATGTGTATTTAATTAACTAGTTAAATAGCTAAGTGTAAAATTAGAGGTCCATTCCATTGAGGGGTTTCTTTATATGGGGATTTGTTTGTGTGAAATGTTGGATTTTTTTAGGCCCTGGAAAAAACAACGTAATTTACATGTACATTCAAGGCTTTAGTTTATCCACAAAGCATTATATATTTTATATTAGTAATTAAATAAATTAAATATGTTAAATTACTCATATAAATTCATTAATAATCATAAATTTATATTATTTTCATACAAATTATAATTATAAAAAATTATCTTTTAATAAATTTTATTTAAATATTTGGTAAATATGAATATATCTTTGAATAAAAATAAATAATCTTAATTAATAAATTTTTATATAAAATAAAAGATATCAAAGTTAAATTAAAGTTTTATAATTAAAAAATAAAGTCTTTAAAATGTGTCATGACACAATAGTTTACATATGTATGTATATTATAATTAAATTTTTTTTATTTTTTTTTTTTATAAATGGAGAAATAAAAGAAAATATGTATTCATAAACAAAGTGCTTTAAATATTAATTTTATAATTGTATTGTTGAATATATGAATATAATTAGAATATTAATTAATTAAAACACAATGATATTAATATATACAAATAAACTACATATTAATTTTAAATTTGTTGAATGAGTAATAATAAAAATATATCAAAAAATCAAATCTTAAAATACTTTATAAATGAAAAAATAAACAATATATGTAATATCAAAGTTTTAAATAAAAAATACAAATCATTTGGAGGGAAATTTCTATTATATATATATTAAAATATATAAAAATACTTTCAATAAATATATAATTTTTAACAATTTTTATATTATAAATGAAACGTAAAGGAAAAAATTCTAGCAATGACAGAATTCCCATAAATTAAATATTTTTAATTAAAAACATATGAAATTTTAATAAATTTTATTAAAATGGTTTATAATTTCTTTTTAAATATATAATCAGAATTTTTTAATTAATTTAAAAAAATAATATATACGATATATACAAAATAGAAATAATAATTTTTAAATTTGTATAAAAATAAATCGAAAAATAAAATTGATAAATATAATTGTATTTAAAATTATTGTGA
>JAAZTK010000456.1:0-20862 GCA_036507255.1 Megalothorax incertus
AAAATTTACAGTAGGTGGCTCCCTTTCTTAAATTACACTCCTTTTCGCAATACACAAAGTTACTTAACCGGAAATGTTTCAAATTAATATGGGATTACTTCGTTAAGATTAAATAAAAATAATTTGAATTAGACTATTTAGCCTATTTTTTTCAACTTGCTTTATTCGATTAAATTAAAGATAAGATATTAGTAAAATACAATAAATAAATTGAAGAAAAACAATTAAATATAGTTAGATAATTGCAAGTATAGTGTAAAGATTATTATTCAAGTAAATTGTAAGCTTTAACATTTTTTGCTGAAAGTATTTTTTTAATTCATTTACAATTAATTTGGAAATTAGTAATTAATATTTTGATCAAAAATTAGTATTAGTGATTACAAAAAGTGTCAAAAACAGTCTTTTTTTTAGAAAGGAGACAAATAGAATTTACCTAAAAATATTTAGGGGCAAAGTTGTGGAATTGAGGTTCATTTTTTTGAAAAGTATACTCTTTGAATAGGACGGGGAATGGAAAGTATTTTCTGAATTCCTCCTTCAAATCCTCCCCAATCTATCAAAAATATTACAAATTAGTTGAATAAATTAAAATTAATTATTTTACAAAATACCTCTGGCCCCATGAAATTGATGGATGTCAACGGAAGCTCAGTAGCCTCTTTGAAGCAACGAAGATGATCAACTTTCGGGGGCTGAGTTCCACTCCGAGTTCTAACATCGGTCCATCTCTCTGTACGGATTGCAAAGTATTTTATGGAGAAGCTCTTCAATTCTAAATAAAAATATATTAATTGCCATTAATAAGGTTCAAATAAATACATTTATGAGCAGCTTACTTTTCAAATTGTCCAGCTTGAAGTTTTCCCCTTGTTTAACCCGTAAAAATTCCTCATAAATATAGAGCTGACGAAGGGATTCCCCCCAGGGAAGTCTCCCTTTAAGAAACTTGGCAGGACAATCAAATTCCTCCACAGAGCCAATGACACCCTCAAATGATGTGGTCCAAATACGAGGGTTTTTATCATATTCAATTATTTCAAGGTGTTCCAGTTGAAGTTGGCCAGCTTCCCCCGTAGCAGGATTGTCTCTGAGGGCAATCAAAGAGCTCTCACCGTCCAGGGTCAGATTGACAAGCTTGGGAAAGTGGAGCGAGGGGTTGTTTGTCATCCCAAATAATTGAGTATGAATTTTTCTAGGATTTTTTGCTTCGATAATTTGGAAGTCAACACAAAGTTTCAGGGTTTTGAGAGCTTCAAATTTCGGGAGATGGATTTTGCACAAATTTTCAGCTCCCTCTGGTATATCTACAGGATCTTTCAAATGGCAGGCAAAGGTAAAGTTGAGACTTTCAAGTGTTGAAGATTGAGAGGATAAGAATTGGCTCAAGTTGGAGCAAATGGGCCCAAGATGTTCAAAAAAGAATTCAATGTCCTCTGGAAAATCATAAAACCGGATCTGCTTCAGAATTATACTAATGCAAAGATTCTTGAGCTTCATTCCATTTCCGGCCAGATTAATTAGGCCTGATGTCAACCTACAGATATTTGCATAAAGAAATTAATTTATTTCGAATTTTTTTTAAATTAAGAAATAAACTTACTTGAGAGCAGCGAGACTTTTTCGAGTTTTTCCAAGATTAATTTCCAATCGTGTTATTTTAGATAGATTTACACCCAGATATTCGAGATTTGCAGACGGAATTTCGTCAAGTCCTATTAGCGTTAAATTGGCGCAATTCCCAGAAACTATTAAATAAAATAAAATAAAATAAAATAAAAATATCTACAATTAAGGATACCTAAGTTCATATTAAATTTTATACCAAAAGCAGTTACAAGTGATTCAGGATTCCTGGATATTACAGAAGGTTCAATGATTTCAAGGTGTTCCAACTCAAGTTTTCCAGCATCCATAACATTGACTCTGAGGGCATCCAAAGTGATTCCTTTTTGCAGGGTCAGATTGACAAGCTTGGGAAAGTGGCCAGAGAGGGATTGGGTCATCCCAAATAATTGTGAATAAACCCTTCTGGGATTTGCTTCGATCAATTGAAAATACACCTTTAGTTTTAAGGTGTGAAGAAGTTCAAATGTTGGGAGATGAATTTTGCAACTTTCAGCTCCCCTTACCACTCTGTCCAAATGGCAGACAAAGCAAAAAGTCATAGTCTCTAGCGTTAAAGATTGAGAGGACAAAAATTGGGTCATATTGGAGCAAATGAGAGGGAGATTTTCAACAAAGGAATCATCTTCGATATAGAGATGATTCGTCAGATTAATCTTTATGCCAAAGTCCTTGAGCGTCATTCCATTTCTTGCCAAATTAAAAAGGCCTGATGTGAGCCTATATAAAATCTAATTAAATGGAATTATTTCAAATGAATTCATTTACTTGAGAGCAGAAGGTCCATCCTTGAGCTTGCCAATTTCCAATCGCGTTAATTTAGATGGATCTAGTCCTGGAAAGTCGAGATCCCCACTTCGAAGTTCGGAAAGTTCCATTGATGTTAAATTTGTGTACATCCCAGAAGCTAAATATAATAATACAATAAAAGGCATGATAAATTTACAATAACAATACAAGTACTTCAATATGATATCATAATGATCTGAGTTAAAAAATATAATAAATCATACCAAAAACAGATTGAAAAATATCCGTAAATGAACATTTAATGGTAAGTTTTTGTAATTTCTTCGTAATATTTCCAGGAGGAGGGACAAATAGAGAGCTGCCAGGAAACCCACTCTCCCCGAAATATTTGTCAATGGTGGAAATGGTGATTACTTTGAGATTTCCTCCAATTTCGCTATCCATGAATTTGGTCATCAATGCCCAGATTTCACGTTGTTTTTTTGTGGATGAATATCTATATTTTGGAATACCCAAATGTACAAAAGTGACGGGATAGAGTGAGAAAAATTCCATATGCTTCGAAAGGATGATCCAAGATTCGGGGAAATTGAATTTGAAGGAGGAAAAGAGCCGAGGAATATACAGGGTATCTCCCATAAATTGAACCAAATCGGCTTCGTCCTTTAATTTTTGTGTCCAGCAAAAGTCAATAGCTTTAACCTTTCCCTGAAATTAAAAAAAGTATTTAAATAAATGTCAAAAATGTTAATTTTAAAATTGTACATTGAATGCCCGATCCTCAATTTCTTTTAGGTTAAATTCATCCCAGGTTTGACACATTTTTCGGAGTTCTTTAAGCTGAGACACCTCATCCACGAGCTTTAACAGCTTTACAAGGACCTTCAATTTAAAAATAATAAATTCATGCAAATATATCCCTGATCTTGGTAATGTTTATTAATTCAAATAATGTAAACATACGGGTTCAACGAGGAATGGATTAATTTCAGGAGTCGAGCTCGAAGATTCCTCGACAGCTCGAGACTTTGACCTCTAAAATTTAATGCAAATATTTCATATTCAAATCACCTATTCAATTATTAACCTACCTTGACCTCTCTTTTTTCCACCTGACCTTTGCTTACCCTTTTGCCTCGCTTCATTTTTACCAAGTTCTAATCCTGTAATTTCAAGTTTTGTAAATTTTAGTTTATGTACATGTCAAAATTCAAATTTTAAAATCTTTGTTTTTTGAAAGTCATTAAAATTGCTCTAAAATACTTGTCCATCTTACTCTTTTAAGGTATCCCAAAGAGTGTCCACACTCCACTTCCGGTGAACCTCTCAAATTGATGTGAAATCAACGATAATTCAAAGATTTTGACAAAAATTGAAAAATTAGAAAAATCGTATTTTTAAAAATATGCTTTAACCTTTCCCGCAAATCCCTTTAAAAAATAGTCTTGCTAAATCCTACCAAGTTTATCCGGTAATTAATTTATAATGACAATTATTAAATTGACTTTTTTTTGGAGAGTAAGGCTGTCATTAGGTCAAGTCAAGATCAATTAGCTGGAGAGAAGCTTCTTTATTAAAACAATAATAATTTAGTAATAGGTATTATAATATTAAAATTAAATAGGTACTACTACAATATCGAGTATTAAAAAAAAAATACATAAAACTAATACATAAAACTAATACATAAAATTGTACGAGAAATTTAATGTTTTAAATTTAAATAATATATCGATAAAGTTGATTAATTTAAGAATTAAGGTTTAATTTGAAATTGGACCGGAAATGGAAAGTATTGGAAGAATTGCTCCTTCATCTCCTCCTCCATCTATAAAAAATATCAAAAATGATATCACAAATAATCAGTAAAGTTAAAATTAAGCATTTTACATTTGGACCATAGAATTCGATGGATGTCAACGGAAGGTCAGTAGCTTCCTTGAAGGTATTCAGATATTGCTCAACGTCCGTGGACCGATGTTTACCTAATCCAGAGTTAATCTTTCTGCCATCGATTCCAATATACCTTGTGCTGATTCTCTCCAATTCTGAAAAATGTAAAATAGGTAAAAAATTAAATACGCCGAAAAATAAAAATGTAAAAATAACAAGTGCTTACTTTTAAAATGGTTCAACTTGAAGAATTCCAGTTGTTCAACCCCCACATTTATAATACGAATATAGAGTGAACGAAGGGATTTCCCCCAAGGAAGGATCTCTCCACGAAATAGATGGGCATGACATAACAAATATTCTACCGAACCGATGACACCCACAAATGATGTGTTCCAAACAGGAGGATTGACATAATATTCACTGATTTCAAGGCGCTTCAATTGAAGTCCACCAGCTTCATCCGGAGCAGGATTGACTCTGAGGGAAATCAGAGAGCACTCATAGTCCAAGGTGAGAGCTACAAGCTTAGGGAAGTGACCAGATGGGTATTCGGACATCCCAAATAATTGTGTATGAATCTT
This sequence comes from Megalothorax incertus, assembly GCA_036507255.1. Classification (NCBI taxonomy): domain Eukaryota; kingdom Metazoa; phylum Arthropoda; class Collembola; order Neelipleona; family Neelidae; genus Megalothorax; species Megalothorax incertus. The sequence goes on from JAAZTK010000456.1 coordinate 4,854, forward strand.
TCTGGGATTTGCCTCGATTAATTGAAAGTCGACCCAAAGTTTTAGAAATCGAAGAGCTTCAAATTTTGGTAGATGAATTTTGCACCTTTCAGCTTCCTCCATTTCTACTGGATCTTTCAAATAGCAGACAAATTCAAAGGACAGTCTCACAAGTGTTGAAGATTGAGTGGAGAGAAATTGAGTCAAGTTTGAGCAAATGAGCGGTAGATTTGCAAAGAAAAATTCATCAATGTCATTGGGGAGCTGTAAAAATCGGAGTTTTGTCAGATCGATCCTCATGCCAAAATTCTTCAATTTCATTCCATTTCCGGCCAGATTAACTAGGCCTGATGTAAACCTTTAAAAAAATAATTGATTTTAAAAATTTGAATTAAAAATAATAATATGAATTCATCTTACTTGAGAGCACCGCGACTTTTATCCTCAATGCTTCCAAGCTCCAATTGTGTCAATTTATATAGGTCTAAGCCTGGAAAGTCGAAGTTCCCACCCGGAAGATCATCAAGTCTCATTGACGTTAAATTGGTGTACTTTCCAGAAGCTATGAAATATAAAAATAGATATTTTCAATAATCCTGAATCTAATCCTAAGAATAAGTAAAATGTAATTATTATACCAAAAGCAGATTTGAATATTTTATGGAAAGATTTATCTGTCATTTGCATGTATAGTTTGTGCAATTTCTTTGTATTATTTCCAGAAGATTCAATAAAGACGGAGGAGGGGGGAAGTCCGAATTTCCCTTGAAAAGTGCAGTCGTAAAGGATGATTTCTTTGAGATTCCCCCAAAGTTCGGTCTCCATAAATTTGATCATCAATAAGCGGATTTGTTCTCGAGCTAAATATCCTGGAATACCAAGATGAACAAAAGTGACGGGATAGATTGAGAAAAATTCCATATGATTTTGAAGGATGGTCCAAGATTCGGGGAAATTGAATTTGAAGGAAGCAAAGAGCCGAGGAATGGCAGAGGTATCTCTCAAAAATTGAACCAGGTCGTCTTCACCTTCAGATATTGTCCTGAACTTGCTTGCCCAGCAAAAGTCAATATGTTTAACCCTTCCCTGAAATAAATAAAATCATTTTAAATAAATAAATGCCAAAATGTTAATTTGAAAGTGTACATTGAATGCCCGATCTTCGAGTTCTTTGAGATTAAATTCATCCCAGGTTTGACACATTTTTCGGAGTTCTTTCAGCTGGGACACCTTGTTCACGAGCTTCAACAGCTTTACAAGAACCTTTCAATTAAATGCATAATTTATCGAGTAGAGCAGGATAATTATTAATTAATATTATAAAAATTGCATACGGGTTCAATGAGGAATGGATTTAAATCATTAAATTCAGGATCAGATTCATCCGCAGGAAATTCCGACCTCTGAATTCAATAAAATTAATGTCAAATAAAAGTGTACTTTTAAAATATATTAAAGAGTATACCTTGACCTCTCTTCTTTCCATCTGACCTTTGACTACTCCTTCCTCTCCATTCATTTTTACCAAAGTATGACCTGTGAATTTAAGTATTTCATAGTAAATTTTGAAAAATTCAAAAGATCAAAAATGTTTTTAATCAAATAATAATTTCAAGACGGCGATTAATCCAAAATACTTGTCCTCTTACTTTTAATTATCCTCAAGAGTCGAGGGTCCTCAACGGTGTCAAAATAAGATGAAATCAAAGGTAGAATAATTAATTAATGCCTAATCAAAAAAAATATTTTTAATTTTTATTTGCGACTCGACTCGAGAGATTTTTCTCCCGCAAATCAAAATTTAAAATCCTTTGCTAAGCCCTGCCTAGATTTACCGCTAAATAATATTTTGTAAACATTGAAAAAATTTAAAACACGTCACAAAAAAGTTGACATTGGTTTTTTTGGACGGGAGGCTGTCACAGGTCAACTGGGTCATGGTCAATAGCTGGAGAGGATCTTGTAATCATTCGGAAGTGAGCTTTTGTTAATTTGGTAAGACCTTTACTTATTGCCATTTAGAATTTGGGATGAATTTAAAGATTTTAAAAATGTGTATTTTAAAATTTTTACATGTCATTTTAATTGAAATTAGATTAATTAATTAGTTCTAATGTTATCCCCCAATGCATAAGCTACCTCTAATTGGTTGCTGTTAAATTTACAGTGTTTGAGTACATTCTTGTGTGTTTTTGATAAGGTGCTGGAATTATATGTTTAATGATCGGATTTATCTACTTAATAGACCTTTCTTAAGTTTGATAAGGAATTGAGATACGTTACTCATTATAGAGTGTAGTAATTATTGGTAAATGTTTATTAGGTACATATTTAAACTAATCTTTATCACTGTTTATTAGGAAGCTGGTAACTGGATTGCTCCTGAGGAAAAAACAAGATAAATCCACTCGGCCAAGGTCATTTGATCTCATTCCCTTCTTGAACTTGACTCTTGACAGTCTCCAGTACATCTTTGGCATTTCCTCTATTGACTTCATTGACATCCTACCGGCCCACTTTGACCATCCTCTCAGGAATTCATCTGAAAATATGGTGAGTTTTTATTTTGTAAGAATTTTTATCCAACTGAATTTAATTACACATCATTTGCGTTTTAAAATTATTATTAATCAGATGGAATTTTGTGGCAATCTTGTGTTTGATACAGATTTCAGATAGATTTGATAAATAGCCACATATATTATAGGTATTAGGATCTTTGAAAATGCATCATTTTTTAACTTGATTGCCAGTAAATTACTGGCAGTAATTCGGAATTTATTAGGTATTCAACAAATCTTTATATTATGTATACTGATATATTTTAATAATCCCAATTATCATCCTGATCGATTCTAAACTCTTGAACATCAAAATCTTAATAAGATTAAAAGATTTGAATATAAATATAATATATTTAGGATTAGTGCAGAAAGATCCGCGTAGATAGAACTATCTAATACATCCAATTATTTATCTAAATAAGAATAGATTAGCCTCAATTAATTAGGTAATTTGAGTTCGTGGATTGCGTCCTTCAACTTGAATATTTAGCCTTGAAATCCCTAGTACATTTTATCAAAACTCGTATTACAAATCCGATAATACTACTACTACTAGGTATGAGTATGATATAAATTATAAACACTTGTGAGTCTAGTTGTGAACTTTTGATGAATTTTTTATCACAATCGATCGGCAATCCTATACATAGCTTACGAGTACTTGTATGTATGACCCTATTTATTAGCCATTTACTATACTTTAAATTAAATCTTTTGTCGATATACGGAAATTATGATTATCTATGTATAGATTCAAAGTACTAGTTGTACTTGTAGTAGTTTACAACTTTACATCCAGCTTTACTATCAATTCACAAATTACCCTTACTTTGAAATCCATATCGCAAAAGGTCATGACTCGAGCTCATACTAAATATAGAAGCAATCTCAAATTATTGCCTAATTAGTAGGAATAAACCTATTACGGAATCAAGTATGTTCACAGATTAAAGGATTGCACAGTATTGCATCTAGGATCTCTTAAATTAAGAAATGGATAATCCGATAAATTGATATGTAGTAATCATTTGAGCCCAAATTATAGTGTATTATAGATTGACAAACTTTACAACGTACCAATATTTGAGCTTCAAATATTTACTTGTGATTGTTTAATAATTTATGATATACAATATTTACTATTTAATTTACCTTTGAACTTTGTTTATACAAACTGGAATTTAAGGCTTTATCAGGAAGTGACGTGTATATGGCATATGCCATTAAATATTAATTCAATAGAATCAAATAGAATATATGAACTTTAGATATATACTTTTAATCGACTCGTAGACTACGAGTATTATACAATAGGATAGGAATGTACACACGCAAAAAGCAGATATTAAATTATCAAAATATTGCACAATTCCTTCCTATCCAGTTCAGGTTCAGTCACAAGCCATTGGCCACTTGATCCTCTCGAATAATTTATCAATTTTAAATTATATTCCTTTCAAAAATGAATTTTACTCTGGTTAGAAATTGATTAAAACACTAATTCTAAGCCCAAATTTAAAATATCTTATTTTTTTGCCATTTAGACCAACGATAGAGCGGGATCTCCGTCGGAGGCAGCCGAATTTGCTCAATTAACTAAGCGAGATGCTGAAGTAGGACTCGGCCAAGAGCTTTCCAAACTTCTTCAGACATGTCCGGACAAGCAAAAAGCGGTAATATTAATTTTGAATTTAAAAAACACCCAGATTTTAATTTTTGTAAATTCCACAGGTCGTCGAAAAAGAATTTCAAGGATTTCAAAATATATTTAAAAAGTATTTGCGAGCAACAGATGATTCCGTGGATTGGGGTAAGATTGATAAGCTTCCCAAAGGGGCTATCCAAGAGTATTCCACGCTCAAAAGTCCCGAGGCGGATGAGATCCGGCGGATGTTGTCCAAATTGGTCGTGATTAAATTGAATGGAGGGCTTGGGACATCAATGGGGTGCAAAGGGCCGAAATCAATCATTCCAGTACGGAATAACCTTTCATTTCTGGATCTAACTGTCCAGCAAATTGAGAGCCTGAATAAAATGTATGGAGCAGATGTACCCCTTGTCCTTATGAATTCTTTCAATACTGATGATGATACGGGGAAGATTATTCGAAAATACACGGGTTTCAACATCAAGATTTACACTTTCAATCAAAGTAGATACCCTCGTATCTCTCGGGATTCCCTTACACCTCTCGCAAAGACTTGTCGGACTGAGGATGACATTGATGCGTAAGATACCTTTATTCTTGGTGCCTTAAAATGCATTTAAAAATTTCTAGGTGGTACCCACCAGGTCACGGAGACTTTTACCAATCGTTTTTCAACTCTGGCCTACTGGACAAGTTTTTGGGAGAGGGCCGAGAGTATTGTTTCATCTCAAATGTACGTTTTAATTAATCTTGGACTTGAAAAGAAGCTAAATCTTAGTTTTCCCAATGAAGGTGGACAATCTTGGAGCAACTGTCGACATGCCCATTCTAAATCTGCTTCTCAAACCCGCCACAAATGCACCCAAACCCGAATTTCTTATGGAAGTCACGGATAAAACGAAGGCGGATGTCAAAGGTGGTACTCTAATTAATTATGAGAACCATTTGAGGTTGCTCGAGATAGCACAAGTTGCAAAAGAGCATGTGGATGACTTTAAAAGTGTAAAAACTTTCAAGATATTCAATACAAACAATCTTTGGATCAGCCTACCAGGTTCCTTTTTATTCAAAAATTCAATTTTTGAAATAAAAGCGAGTCTAGAATTTATTTGAAAGGTTTTTTGACATTTTAGGAATAAAAAAAGTCATTGAGAATGCAACCCTTGAGATGGAGGTGATTGTTAACAATAAAATGACGAATGGACAAAATGTAATTCAGCTTGAGACGGCCGTTGGAGCTGCCATTAAATGCTTTGATGGGTGTATTGGAATTAATGTACCTCGAAGTCGATTCCTCCCAGTGAAAAAGACTTCAGATTTGCTTCTGGTCATGTCAAACCTTTACAGGCTTAAGAATGGTACTCTGGAAATGTCACCCCTTCGAATGTTCCCTTCTACACCACTTGTCAAGCTTGGGGATAATCATTTTGCAAAAGTTAAAGAGTTTCTCCGCCGATTTGAGGTAGCTTTATCATTTCCTCATGCATTTACAATCGTTTAAAAATATTTCTTGCAATTTCAGTCAATCCCGGATACATTAGAATTAGATCACCTCACAGTCTCTGGGGATGTCACATTTGGGAAAGGGGTATCCCTTCGTGGGACAGTCATAATCATTGCTAATCATGGGGATCGGATTGATATACCTGCTGGATCCATCCTCGAGAATAAGATCGTGTCTGGAAATCTCCGAATTCTGGATCATTAGTGCTTTAAATTCATCCCTAATAAGTTCAGCTACTTTTTTGCAGATTCATTTCAGATTCTACGATATTTCTTATACTTTAAATTCAATTTATGAATGTTATTTAATTAGGCACAGCTCACAAGTTCAAATAAAGCCAATTTATGCCAGTTATATATGCCAAAATAATATCAAAATTCAAAAGTAACGTTCTCAATGTAATTTCAAAGCCTTCCAAAAGGCATATTATTATAATAGATTCAATATATCGTAGGATGTAGTGGGAGAGGGTTTAAGGTGTAGTGCAGGAATGCCAAATCTACTTTGCTTAGCACATATCCCTATTCTCTGAGGCGTGTCTCGCTCCAAAACAAATTCATATACCAAGTTGAACGACTTTTCACTCTTATTTTAACTATTTCGGAAATGCTCTCTATTTAAATACATTTTATATAGCCATTTAAAGTGGGGTTTAATCCCGTAGATTAGGCCTGGAAGTGCTTTCCGAATTCTAGGGTATATTCAATCAAGATTATCGGAGAATTGGATTTGCAATTGAGTTTATTAATAAATTGGTGTGGACTCAGTTGTGTTCCGTTCTATTGTATTTCAATTAGGAGAATTAAAGTGAATAAACTGGGAACTTTTGTGGGAATTTGAGGGATTTATCGGTGAGAGAAATCTACGGATTTCTCCGATCCCGTCCGGAATGATTTCAGAGCAAGTAAGGGAGAAAGAGATGGGATCTACCACGGAGGGGGGCACTACCCCTACCCCTGGGATCCCGGCTTCAACAACTTCCTCGACTCTTAAATCAATGTCAGTCTTTGTTTGGAATGCTGGAGAGATTGGGTATCGGGGAGCTGTTGAAAAGATGAGTGGAAGTTACAAAGGTATTTCTTTTTTTAAAGAATTTAAATTGAAAATTAATGTTAATATTTTTGGAAATTCTTGCAGATTGCTCTGGGATTTCTTATTTTTGCATTCCTATTTATTATCATTGCATTCTCGACACCTGCTTGGCTCGAGACTGATTATGACCTACCTCGGCTCAAGTTTATCCGAATTGGTACGGATTTAATTAATTTTTTTTAAAAAAAAGATGTCAAGATTTGATTTGGATTTGATTCGGATAGGTCTTTGGGAGGCTTGCTTTGAGAATCTTCAGGATGACCGCCACCAGTATGACATTACCGTCAATGGGTGCTACTGGGTCCTCGCTGAAGAACTCTACCACCTTAAACGAGCTTATATTTCAACGTAAGTTAATAGTTTATTACATAATTAGCATAAAGTGCTCAAAAACTCGAGAAAGAGTAGGGATTTTTGTGGGAATTTGAGATCCAAACTTTCTGAGCTAATTTCCTGTGATTCCATTTCCTAATATCTTCAAATGTATACAAATGAGATGTCTCTTTATATATCATTCAAAATGGATAATTCTGTGCATAATTAGCTCCATCTAAAAAAGACTGATCGTGAATACAATAATATGCCTAATCTGCATATTTCAAACATTGATCTCTATACAATATCTGTATAGTTATACGGATATTCTAGGATTTCCGTTTGTAAGTACGATTCAAATCACTAGATATGTTTTAATCCGTGCAATATAAACCTCTATCTGGATTCTAAATGAATTCCGGAGCATTTATTGTCGTTTCCTTTTAAGTTTTAACTATAAAGATGCTCGTAGTTCTATACCTACTTGAGAAATCAAAAGGCCAAGTGTCAATTGGTTGTTTTTCTTTTAACAACTTTAAGAATTGTTGATGTCGTCGCATTTTTATACGATGAGTGTTCATAAACGACATAAACTTGGAAGAACTCTTTTGAATTCAATAGAAAACAATTAAAAAAGACCTTTAAAACCGTTCAAATGCTCAAAGAGTTTATTTAGAGCTTGACCAAGTGGATTGTTTTATGTTAGAAGCCTTCAAAAAAGCTACATGTCATAATTTATAACTCTTTAAAATTAAATGGAGATCTACAAGGCTTTGAATAACTCTCCTTATGACATAATAGCCGCAAATGAAGCAGAACTCATAAGTATTCTCATATTCAGCGAATTTCTTGCAATATTTTTAACTTATTTGACCTCTGAACAGGAAACTCTCAAATCTTTATTTGTTTTGTCAATCTCGGCTCATTCCTCATGTCTTGAAATGTCAATCCCTTTTTAGCTAAACCTCTGAAAAGTTAATTCCCATTCACCTATCATAGCACAAGGTATATTCCATATTCCACCTTCATTTCATTCGAATTTCCTTTAAAAATACATGCGAAGGAAAAGGTTTCATTTCAAAATACGAGTATTAAAAGAGTTTATAAGCTCTTCTATGCGGTTTTGCACCTGAAGGTTTACCTATAAGCCCAAGGGGTTATATCCTTGCTTAAAATCCTCAAATTGATGGCAACACTGGCGTTTTTTCAACTGTTCTAAACCCTCTTTCAGGTGCTTACTCATATACCTCTCCCTATATTCAACCTGTATCTCTCTAGGGATGTTTTCTGGCAAACTCAACTGGCGTAGGGGCCGTTTTGGACAGGTATTTCAACGAACAATCCTCCGGAGTAGCAACTCAGGTGTCTCCCCTGAGTAATATACTACTAGCCCTATATGCCCAGCTAGCTTTGTGTACTATCGCCACACCCGATCCTCAAGTTTCTTTCTGGAGCTCTCTTTTTAGCCAGAATATTTTTGTTGATATTCCGCTGAAAGCATTCCTTCATTTCTTTTATTATTTCATTAACGCCACACCCGATCCTCAAGTTTCTTTCTGGAGCTCTCTTTTTAGCCAGAATATTTTTGTTGATATTCCGCTGAAAGCATTCCTTCATTTCTTTTATTATTTCATTACTTCTTGAGCCTCCAATTTAATTCAAGTCGATTAAAACGGCCCCAGAACCTTGAAGAATTTAAAATTCAGAATTCAAGCCATTGTTTAAGCGAATTTAGAAATAATGCAGGGTCCCTCTCCCCCAATAAAATTCAAATAGCGGTTCAGTCAATGTGTTTTTTCACATTTAATTCAAATATTGTGACATCGGGACATTGTTAAAGACTTTAAAGGCCTTGTCAGAGTTCTCAGGCCCCGTTTAAAGGTGATCTGACTGCATAGAGGTGAAGTTTGAGCTCAGAATAGGGCGTTTTGAATGCAAATTGGCCACCAAAACTCGTGCAAATTCGAATTGGGAGCTCAGTAGTGTTTTGTTTGCAGAATTGTGCACTCTGCGCTTGATTTGGCTATTTGGATTTCACTTTTACATGAGTTTTATATGAGAGGAAATTAAAAGGGAAAGGGAAATCGCGACGAATTGCATTTGTGCGTGTATTTTATAATAGGAGAAGGAAGTGAGAGTTTCCCCCAATGTGAGAGAACCTAAAATTTTACAAAAAAAGTGCGTAGAGATTCAGTTTGATCAATCTGGAACACCCAAATTGAATTTCAAGACCTTTAAACTCATCCAGAGTCGCTCAGTTCACCAAAATGCAATCATTCCGAGCAGATTACCCAGTCTCAAGCCACTCTGGGCGTCCTGGCTCAAGGAATCAAATGATTGACGAGTTTGGGATTGACCCAGATGACCTGAAAGGGCGTTCAGGGGCAGCTAAATTCGGAATTGGCGTATTTGTGATTGCTGTCATCCTTGTAACGGTTGCATTTTGCACCCCATATTGGTTGGAGTCGGATAAAAGGATTGTAGGATCAAAGTTTGAGAAATTAGGGCTTTGGACACATTGTTTTCGGTCACTACCTGACCCTTATGATCCTTACCTGAGCCGGTTTTTTACCGGATGTCGATGGATTTTTGATCCTTTTACAAACGGGGTATTCGGAAATCCGAGGATTTTTGGTTCCACGTAAGTTATTCGAGAGTTTTTGAGCATTTTGTATAATTTTTTATGAGATTTTGGCGTTTTAATTTTGAATTTTAATGATGTTTTTTATTCAATTTCAGCCTTCTTCGTGGCAGTGCAATTCTTTTTTACAATGTGTTTCATCAATCTTTTGATCACAATGGTTCTTGTACCCATGTACCTCCTCTGCTTTCGGCAAGATCATCAATATTACATCCTTCTCATCCGTGTCATTGGGGTCATCCTAATATTCTCGGGTAAGAATTTAATATTAAATTGGGGGGAAATGCGCAGGGGATTCACCTTGGGCTTGTTTACATTCGAGGAATGACAATAAACAAAATCCATCGACCTAAATTATTTATTCAAAGGGGTTCGCTCGGGGCAGGATAGGAAATAATGAGCGAATTTCCACAATTTTTGCACGCAAAAAAATGTCCAGAGTTTGCCGAGTTGAGTTATTTTGCACGCATTCTTTATGGGTGGAATATTTGACAGGCACGAACTACAAAGTAATGCGGAAAAATAGACTTTGCAAATAGTGTGCAAAAGGGTTATTGATTCTATTGGATTTGTCCTCAATTTGCGATACATTGAATGCAAAAAACCGTTCCTTTCAACGGCATTTTTAACAAATAAAATTAGGGTATTTGAAAAGTTGTTAGAAATTCATTATATTGCAAATGGAGGTGATCTATTATTTATTATTGAGAAGATTGACAAATGATAAGAATTGTTTGGCGTTCATAAAATTTAAATATGGATTTTTTGTGTGCAAAACTGGACTTGAAAAAATGATGCTAAACTAATTATTTAATTATTAGAATTATTCTAAAGACTTCTATTTAAAATATAATTTCCAAAAAATGCTCTGAAGGTTCTAACTTGAGATTATCTTTGTATCTTTCAGCTCTGCTTGGCTCAATAGCCGTGATCACGTTCGGAGCAATGGGAGATAGCCGTGCGTGGATGCCAGACTGGTAATTTTTTTAAAATCTCATTCAGTCCATGACCAAAACAGCGAATTATATTTACTCTATGAATATTCCAGGCAAAATAACTACCTAAGTTGGTCATTTGCATTTGGCGTGGTCGGTGTATTCGCCGAGTACGTGAGTGGAATCCTATTCCTTGTTGAATCTCGGATTCAAAACCGGAAGAAGAAGCTGAGGGAGACCCAGTCCGCTTATACCATGGGTGAGCTTGCCATCTAATCTATTTTAAATGAATTTTTAGAACTTTTTTTGTTTCCAGAATCGAAAGCCTGACTGGAGGAGCCGAGGGAAATGGTGACTTCGTCAACTTCCCCCATCAAACATTACCCACTTCGTACAATTCGTAGTTCAAGCCCTAAATTCCAAAGAGTATCATCCACCAGCGGGTTCCTCCAAGCGTGGAATCGTCACTTCTCTGTAAAAAAAAGCCGTCCATAAATACTTGATTGTACAATCATCCATTCCATCCATTAATTGATCCATTCCAATTTATTAGGCGTTATGAAATGAAATTTAGAGTATACAACGGGTTTAACATGTACATTTTTGTATAGAATTGAATAGGATCTTGTACAGAGAGGAGGCAGGAAGTAAATGTAAAGGTTCATAGATTCATTAAGGATAAGTAGCGTTAAAATGGAAGGGTTTAGAAAGAGTTTGTAAATGGCTAGATATGTAAATAAGCTGGGAAGAATGCCTTGCATTTTAATATGCTAATTACTTGGTAGGAAGGGGGGCCTTAATTTATTTAAAAAGAAAGAATTTGGAAGGATCTGAGCTTTGAATCTAAACTACAAAAACTACAAATACAAGGGGTAAATTATTAACAAATTGATGGGAATATAACTTGAACAAAGTCACCATTATCCTTGGCAAAAAGGAACTAATTAGGAATATAAGTTAGTAAGTAAAATACCTATATTAAAGTAGGCATTAAAGTTAAGGACTTTAAAGATGCAGCCTTGAGGCTTTATAATCTCATTCTTTCAAAGCAACTAAATCTCTTTTTTTCACAAAATCTCCTCCAGAATCTCTCCAAATATTTCTGAATCTGCACAACTTTAAATTTCAGGAATAGAAAAAGTTCAAAAAGAATCCATCCAAAAAAAGTATTTTTGAATTTTAAACTTTAAAATAATAGCTGTAATGCTAATTAAAAGTAACTGGAGGTTTAGCATTAAAAGTCTATGACTTGGAGGGAGTCATACTTGAGGTATTAATCATCCATGACTTGTTTAAATTCCTACCTACTTGTGAAATATGACTCTTTTTTAAAAAGCGTTCTTTTACTTGGAAATCACTTCTTTCAACCCTTTACTTTAAAACTTTAAAATATACATTTTAAATCATTTAATGCTAGAAAGTTATGCAAAGTACGGTTCAGCAGCCAGCTAACTAATAATTACAATACAATTTGGAAGGTGAGATCAGGGGTTAAAAATATCATAAACCAAACAAAGTTTTAGAGGACGACAATCATAATCATAATACCTATTTTATATTAGACTTTTTTTGCGTTAAACCTCGTTAAATTGAAGGCATTTAAAACCTTTAAAAAGAAACTGCCAGTCCTCCACCGACTCTCTCTTAGCAGGGATTGCATATAAATTACATATAGGATTGACCTTCACATCTTTCCGAGCAATTAGTACATGTTTTACAATGACTAATTAAGCCACCTGAGTCATGTCAATTGTCACACACGTGCAATTCCTCGCATTCCCCCATTTAGACCTTTGCAAACTTTCTATTTTTTGGAGGAAATCTAAGATCTGTTTAATTTCAAGACAGAGATACCTAATTTAGTAATTGTTATTAATCATGGTACATCAGATAGGGATGGAACAAACTATTTTAAATTTTTAATACAATATTGGACTTTTTAAGCATATAAAATACACCTAGAATTAAAGGTTTAGGCCAGGGAGTCAACCACTTTGACACATTCAATCATTTACAATGAATTTAAATGTAAATCATTGCAAATAAACCGTTCTTTTAATTATATTGTCTAATTTAAACATTGTAAATAGACCTAGCTTTTAATTAGCTTTTACTAAATAGGGTTTAGATGAAAAAATAACCCTCAAATCTCCAATCCAGTGATTATGAAAAAACAATGCGTCTCGGAGGGCATTTTGCGTGGTCATCCTGACCTCACAGACTCTGTCCTCGTACCATTGTCTAATTAATTTAATTAGTTAAATATTTAAGATTGTCGCTCGTGGGAAATTTTTAAAGGTTGTGATTGTTCAATTTAATTTGAAAAATTAAAGAATTCAAAGTGTGAATGTTTATATTTTTTATAGGTTGATTATTTTATAGCCTAATTTAAATTAGATTATGAACTGACTATCATATATTGAGTTGTATACAATCTCGTCAGGTTTTTAAGTGTATTATTTAATAGTTTGACCTCTAAAGCTTTATCTAATTGAATTTAAATGTAATTTTGTGCGTAGTTTTTATATCTTTTTAAATATAATTTCAGAGTTTTTTAATTTAGGAAGGAAAAGAATTGTTTTCAGACCTTGTCGAGTAATAATGTTACGGAGTTTTGAGTTCTTATGTAAAATCCTATGAAAAAAATGAATAAAAAAGCACGTTAAATGACATTTATTTTAACGAGACATGCAATGTTTTGTTTTATTCAATTCTGAAGTTTTGAATCAAAATACATGTATCTTTGAATCTAATGTCTACATAAAACATAATATATTAATAAATTCCTAATCGAGAACAGCTAAGTACACTCGCTAATTAAATTATTATATTTACAATGACTATGTTTTACGAGTAAATTTAAATTATACTCATTTTTGATCACTTTCTCAACATTCATGATGGATTTTAAGGGGCTAAACTCAAATAGGAATGTGATATACTTTCTTTATATCCTTTTGAGGCTTTTAAAATGAAATTAGGGGATTTTTAAGTGTTTAAAAACTAGGATTTGCGATTGATTTGGCATAAATAATCGAGTTCTAAATAATTCTTGGAAGATTGGAGGCAATATAACAATTTAAAGGTTTAGGAATGCATTTTTTGAATTAATTGAAGAAAAAAAAAGCCTAGAATGACGCTGTTGTGGCTTTGTTATTCATGTAAAATTGATGACCAGAGATGAGGAGGGTGCCCACGTAGAGACAGGCTGCAATCCAACAATTGTAAGCATTTTGTGCATAGGCTCGGTCAACATCAGCCGTGAATTCTTGGTATTTTTTATGATAATCTGCAAGGGAAATTCATATAAAATTAATTTTATATCACAATTCTTTCTCTAAATGATAATATTAATTTAATTGCAATTATTTAATCCAGTTAAAAACTACCAACCTGCTTTTAAAGGTAAGTCCTCGACAAGTGCTACACTGTGAATGAAGAAAAAGATGCCCATGAGGAACTGTAAAAAATAAAGTTCAATTAATAAAATACCTAGAATTAATTAGCAATTAAATGATTATTAAATGGCTTTAAATGGCAATTACCAGCTGAATAATCCCCCAAATACTCAAAAGGAGACAACAAAGTGATAATTTCGGTCCACAAAATGCCATTTTGATCAATTTAAAATTAACCCGATCCTTTCTGACGTTATCTGCAAAATAAATAAACATATTAATTAGTTAGTCATTCAATTAAATCAATTAACAATCCATTTAATCCAATTAATTAGCCAAAATCAAATTCCTTCCATATACGATAAATACCCATTTAAAAATTACGATTTTAAAAATCCCAAAAATACGACAATATCCCCAATTAAACCAACATCCTCCCCATCAAAATATAGCCCGTTTCCCCCTCTATTTAATGAACTAATTAACTCCCCACCTAAATAAACACCTAATTAAAATTAAATAAAAATCTGCGTTACAAATAATTTAATTTTGCCAATTTTACAAAACTTTAAAAAATCCAACTTACCAAGTCTTCCCACAAAGTTCAATATATGAATTTAAACGTATTTTAACGGTGAACAATCAGGGGATCAGCTCAGGATGACATTTGACCTTGATTTGACCTGTAAATTAATTAATTGAGGTGAGATAATTAGGCGAAGGGGAGTTGGCCAAATTCTGTTTAAAAATCGGGGTCGGAGTGCGGGATTTAGTTCGATTTTAGTTCCAAATTTACAATGCAGTTTTGAACTCGAAGAAAGAAAGTGCCAGCTCAAAATAAAAAATAATTTTAAAATAATTAAAAAGTGTCAAAATTGTCATTTATTGGGCCGAAATAAGGTGGAAGCCACTGCCGAGGAGACCGGAAGTGACGACAATAATTGAGGGAGGCCGGGAAGGCCAGTTGGAATAATTTAAATTGAGAATTTTTAGACTTTCAACGACGAAACTCGGAATTAGGTTACGCTCTTTAATTAAGGTAATTTGGTGTTATTTGGACTTATAATTGTTTTTTAATTAATTGAGAGCATCTGGCAGGGTGTAATGTATTTTGTTTAATTGGTTTAATTCTTTTTTCAGGTCAGAATTCATCGAAAAGTCCCCAAAAGCTCATTTACAATTTGAACCAATTTTTTTGAAAGACAAAGACCACGTAAGTTTTAATTAAGTCTATTAAGAGCTGTATTTATTTGGTTAATTAGCTAATTAATTAGCAATTCAATCAGCAGTTTAATTAGCACGTTACATCCGTTTCATATTTTTTTATTTCTTTAATTAATTCTTAAAAGATAGACCTTTAAAAAGGGCCCTAAATTGTATCGATTATTCCAGAGGTGCATATTTCAAGTTAGAGTTAATTGCGAAATCTTTATTACAGGTACGCCAGATTAGGATTAATTTATATAATATCGTACGAGCTGTGAGGATAGATCAGGTAGATTATAGATACGATAAATATTATATTATTTACAATCCACATTTTTTGATAAAAACGTGAGTTGAGGTTCGTCGAATCGTCAGACCCAACGTTGATTATTTGCTAATGATTTATTGCACCTTGTAATTGTATTATAGGTAAGTTTATTCGCATTTATAGACTCTCGACTAATGTTTATTCATAGGAGGATATTCGCAGGTAAATTATAATACAAGGAATACGCAGTTCAATATTAATTCTCAGGATCAGATCAAGATCCATCCAGTTCCAAATTAGCCTTACAGACTTTGTCATATTTCCGAACCTTAATCATATGAACATAACAGAGTCTATAAAGCTTATCACATGTAAATTGTATTGTAGAACATCCGCATATTGCGAGGATGGCCTTCAACTGATAATATGTGTTTTAATAATTAATCACCCCGTTAGCTG
>JAAZTK010000457.1:0-20860 GCA_036507255.1 Megalothorax incertus
CTGTTCATCACAGTGCACTTTTAGAACGAATGGAGAAATTGGAAGCCAAGAAGGAGAAGGAGGAGGAAGCTTGGGAAAAGAAGAAATGATTATGAATTGATGAGCTATATCGTAGTACTTTGAATTGGTATTATTATATATAAAAACTATTTATTGTATTAAACAGCTTCTGTCCTTTACAATAAAAGATTACCAATATGACACGAAATTAAAATTGACAATTTGCTTGAGGTTTGTTTTTGGTTTTAAAAGTTAGGGGTATTTAAACAAAATTTAATTTGTTTTAGCTTAACTTTATACATATAAAATAGGAATTAGGCATGATTATGAATGAATAGAATAATATAGCAATATAGTTCATGAATTAATATTAACCTTTTCCAATTCATTAGGTTAATGAATAAACACCTTTATAAGGTTAAGCAAATACATATTCATATTCATTAGTCGTCATCAATTCATCAATTCATCAATAAATCCTTCTAGAAAAATTATAATAATAGGCACTACAGAGTACAGAGTACAGATATATACAATACATAGACTATAGGTAAGTAGTTAGTACCTACGTCTAATATGAGTATATGTGTAGGTACTACAGAAATGCCATACAGGTTACGATAAGTGCTCTTAAATAAATTGGCATAATAAAAAAATTAATAATGCATTTGAGGCCTAATGGCCCCCATTCGAATTTAAAAAAATAGATATCGAGATCGATAATGATCTCAATGTAAAACAATTGTTCTTTTACAATTCAATTATGGAAATGCATGTCTGATAAATCAAAGGTCGTAATTCTCCCAATCGAATCAATAGGTACTCTTTATGAGAGTCAATTACTAATTAGTACGATATAGGTAATAGCTATTGCATATGCAATTACTAAATTAAAATGTCCCGTATTTTGATTCTATTCCTTGGATCAATTCTTTTGCATCAAACCCTTGGACAGACTTCAAAATTCACTCAAATCCCATGCATTCTTAAACCATTTGAAGGGGAAATAATAAAGAAGGATTGTACGGATCGGGGGTGTATTTGGCACCAAGAGAAATGTCACCTGAGTTCTGATTATGGCTATAATGTGATTGACACTCCATCAGAGGAAAAGGCGACCCTGAAGAGGGCTAATGCGGTGAACACTACCTATTTTGGAGATAAATCTCCAGATTCCCCACAAGTATCTGTAACTTTCTCGTACGAGTCAGACTATAGGCTAAGAATAAGGGTATTACACTTTTAAATGCATATCTATGACCTATGTAACATTACAAAATTGAATTTCTAGATTAAAAGCATTGAAGAGCCGGAGGAAAGGAATGGGTTGTTCAAGCTGGATGATTTTGTATTGGCTTACTCTAGCCCAGAAATCCCTCTTCCACCTACTGGAAGTGAACTCTATAAGATTGAGTGGGTGGAAGAGCCTGTATACTCGTTTAAAATAATACGCAAAGATACAAATGTTATTCTATTTGGTACAAATAATTATATACTCTCGTATTTCTATTTTTATCTGACTTTATAAAGTCTATAAATCACATTTATAGACACATTACCTGGAGGACTTACAATTTCCCCGCAATTTCTTCAGCTTGGAGTGCGTCTCCCTTCAAAAAATGTGTTTGGACTGGGGGAATTTGATCATTCCAAATTAAAGCTTGACTTTGGGAGCGGTGCCGTGTATCCAATGTGGTCATTGGACCATCCTCCTGAAGTAATACTTGTACCATCGTAAATTTATGTCGAGTCTCAAGAAAAATGTTAATTTCAAAATAGGAAAAGGTCAACCTGTATGGAGTTCAGCCTATTTATATGGCCCTGGAAGATGACAATGGCAATTCCAATGCAGTGTTGTTTTTAAATAGCAATGCTCAAGGTATTATAAATGAAACAGGATTTACAGAATACGTATTATACGAGTATATCTGTAGTTTATCAAATCCTAAGATAAATGATAGTATATAATATTGCTTTCGCAAATTGCAGAATTTGAAC
This sequence comes from Megalothorax incertus, assembly GCA_036507255.1. NCBI lineage: Eukaryota > Metazoa > Arthropoda > Collembola > Neelipleona > Neelidae > Megalothorax > Megalothorax incertus. Next base: position 1,999 of record JAAZTK010000457.1, read on the forward strand.
TGATTAACGACCCACCCGGATACATCTATAGAACATCAGGAGGAATTCTGGACATGATAATCTTTTTTGGTCCAAGTCCGGCAGACACGACTAGACAAATCTCAGAGGTAATTGAAATAAAAGAGATTGTCAAGTAATTAGTTTAAAGGTTAGAAGGATTTACTGTTAATTAATCTAGGCGTTGGGGAGATTAGATCTACCTCCTTATTGGTCCCTGGGGTTCCATTTAAACCAGAAATCTTACAAAGATCTGAATGAATTCAAGGAGATTATCACACGGACGAGAGAAAGCGAGATTCCTTTAGTAAGCTACTACAATTTAAAATATATTCCTTTGATTTATAATAAAGTGCGGATCTCCCCCAAGGACGTCGTATATGCAGATGTAGGTACTCAAATTGAAGAGTCAAGCTTCACGGTGAATGAAGAAAAATTTCCCGGGTTTGCTGAATACATTAAAGACTTGCAAAAGGATTTTGGGATAAGATTAGTTATCGTAGTTGTGAGTAAATCTTTAAAATTATACGTAGATTGGACATTTTAATTATTCAATCCCATTTCAGAACACAAACATAAATGTGGAACTTCTTAGTGAGGAAGAGGTAAACTCTACATACCTGTGGATTCAAAAAGGTGAAGAAGGAAGGGCAGTAATTGGACGAAACGACGCCAAGAAAAATGTAGTGTACCCAGACTTTTTCGATAATGAATTGCCAGAATGGTGGGGAAGACAATTTCAAGAATTTCATGCAAAATTACCATTTGATGGCGTCATTCTTTCCGAGAATGAGCCAACAAATTTCGATAATTATGGCCAAGAACCCATGACCTGCAACTATGCAATTGGATTCAACTCTCCCCCTTTTATTCCACGTAATTTCGCGTTAATTATTGTTGATTAATATAAATTGTACACTTTCCAAAATTCCAATCAAATAGAGATTAAAGATGAAAACCTCACTCTCCATTCGATATGCCCCAGTTCGTCCCATAATGGGACTCTATTAAGGCATAAGGATGTGCACAACCTTTATGGCTTGGCCAGTTCAAGCGTTACACACAAGTACGATAAATTCAATATCATTAGAAATACATAAAGGGCATTTTAAAGAGCTCTTAATTAAGGGAATTACTTGTTGCATAATTTCCAATTAAACTCCCCCAGCGAATTGCGCACACTTTTTGGAAATAAACGGCATTTCCTACTTTCTCGGTCCAATTTCCTCGGGAGTGGTCGATTTGGAGGGCATTGGATGCCGGAGACATCGCACCACGTTGATGATATGAAAAGTTCTATTGTAGGAATGGTTAGATTTTTATTAAATTGTAGGATATCCCATTGAAATATGAATCTGACAGAATCTCGTTTTTAGATGCATTACAATCTTTTTGGAATTCCAATCTTTGGGGCAGGTATCTACTAATTAAGGGGAAATTGTTGAAATAAGGGGATTCAATCCAATTAAAAATTTTTCAAGATATCTGTGGATATTTCAATGATGCTACAGAGGAACTCTGTGCAAGATGGTCAAGTTTGGGAGCATTTTATCCGTATAGCCGAAATAACAAGGATACTGTATGGAATGAAGTAATATATATCCAGCTCGACTAATTGCCTTTCGAATTAATAATCCTTTCTTAATTAAGCCTCAGGATCCGGCGAGATGGCCACTTGTGGCGAATGCTACAAGGAAAGCCCTTGGAATTAGATACACACTCCTTCCATGTCTTTACGGACTTCTCTTCCAATATAAGATGGTGGGTGACCCTGTGATTCGCCCACTATTTTTCGACTTTCCTAATAACCCCAAGACTTTCACTATAGACGAGCAGGTTTGTTTTTCCATTGCTGGCTTTCCCCCTAAATAAATCTCATAATCCTACTCCTAATTTCTAGTTTATGTGGGGTCCTGCTTTACTTATATCCCCCGTACTTAAAGAGAACACAAATTCTGTAAATGCATATTTTCCAAAAGCAAGATGGTTTGATTACAATGATGACGGACTTGGCATAAGCGTAAATATATAGATATTTTTTTTTCTAGCGAATCTTTTAAATAAATTTCATTTAGGAAGATGGATACAGAGATTTGGACACCCCAATTGGGGATATCAATGTACATGTGAAAGGAGGGCATATAATTCCAACACAAGAGCCTGGATTGACTACGAGAGATTCTCGTGAGAATGATTTTGGCCTTTTGGTAGCACTTGATGAAGGAGGAGAGGCGGAAGGATTTCTATTTTATGATGATGGCGAGACCTTGGGTAAAGATTGGGGTTGGTCATTTCTTTTTGGTCTAATTTTGTTTATTTTAGATACGATATCCTCTGGAAATTATGCTCTAGTTAATTACACTTATAGAGCGGAAACCCTTGAAGGGAAAGTTAATGGGATTGGGGAGTTACTTGAGGGCAAGAAGCTATCAACGATTCGTTTGATGGGATCTGAACCTCTAGAGAGGTAGTACTACTATAATATAAACACATTTAATTTCACACTTGCAAAAAAATCTTTTAATTTATGGATTTTTGTGTAAAGTATGATTGTAAACGGGGTGGAGCATGCTGAATTTATACAGAAAACTCGAAACCGGGAGGTTCTTATTACAGGGCTGAATATTGATATGAACGCCGAATTTACAATCAAATTCACATTCAATCCGGAACTTGATTTTCCGACAACTACCACCGAAGCTGAAGAGACTTCAGAGACAACTCACAAAGAGATTGACCCTACAATGACCACTCCTGACGAAGAGTCATCTACAAGGACTACAACCACGACAGAGGCTACCACACCTAAAGACGGGGGAGATGGAGGAGGAGGTTCCAGAATTACAAGCTTCTCATTCATGATTTTATTTCTGATATTTTTTATAGTACTACAGAATTTTTAAACTTTTGATTTGACATTTGTATTAAGTTAATGATAGTTAGATAACTGTATAGGCAATAGGTACGTACATGTAATTAAAAATGGATAATTCTTATTAATTTTAAGCGCAATTCTGCTGTAAGGCAACTAGTCTGAACTCAGATTTGTGTAAAGTGTCCCGAATAAAATATAAATATTACTTGATGGAACAATAAAATTAAAAGTCTACTTGGTACTTCACCTAGTACGATAATTAATGAGCTTATCTAGCTTGTACAACTGGAAAATCGTTTCAAGTGCTTTTTATCTTAAAATAATTTGTTCTGACTTCCAGTAATACATGTTTATGCTCTACCCACTCATGATATATCTAAATCTTTATCTAAATTAATATTAAAATCAAAGAAATTAGTTCAGCGGTTTACCTGAGTCATGTTCAAATTTCAGATGTATTGTATAATATCACTATTATGTGACTATAATTATCGGCAAATCGGATTTTGTTCAAAGCCGACCCCCACAGCCACGCATTCATTTAAAAGATTAAGGGAACAATTTTATTCAAGTGCAATTGATAACGATTATCAATTTTATCATATTGGAATGCTTCATTTACCTAATTAATTAGGCTCAACAGATTGCTTTTAAATATACCTATATTTCTCCTACGGATATTATCTAATGCTAAATCTAATATTAATATAGGCTAATTAAATTACTGCCTATCAGTTGATTTCATCCACTCATTTATATAATTATTTCATTTACTATTTTTATGTGATTTAGTTAGCACGTACAATAATTATGAGAAAAATTTCACTACTTTCCTTACTCTTCATTCTTGGGGTCGCCTCTGGAGGTCGAATTGCCCCGAAAGAAGAATGCCTTCCCATTCAAGACAGAATTGATTGTCATCCAGACCAGTTTGACCCGGAAACGGGAGCTCAGGAACAATGTGAAGCCAGAAATTGTATTTGGTGCCCTGATGGATCTGATGGAGCTCCCGCTTGTATACTCCGATCCGATTATGGGTATGTCGTTGATTCTGAGCCTACAGTGACTCCGAATGGATTTGCCATAACACTTCGGAGGAACCCTTCCCCTTCTCACTATTTTGGTGGAGATGCTGATCTTATTACAGCCTTCTTTGACTATCAATCCGATAATCGATTACGAATTCGGGTAATAACTGATAAATTTTTGCCTCCATTTAATTTAAATATTAATGCATTCGTATCAGATTACGGATGGAGATGACTCAAGATTTGAAGTCCCTGTAAAAATTGATCCACCTGCAAGCGGACCAGGAAGCGAAGAAACGCGTCTATATGAAGTAGAGATTGTTCGAGAGCCCCTTTTTGCCATTAAAGTTATAAGAAAGTCGACAGGGATGGTTGTATTTGACACATCTTTGGGGGGACTTACTTTTTCCGACTATCTTCATCAAATTACAATTCGAATCCCTGAAGGAAGCAGTGCTTACGGTATAGGGGAAAACGAACAAACTAGTTTGAAGCATGATTTCAGCAAATTCCAAGTGTTCCCCCTATGGGCAAGGGACCAAGGGCCATCGGTACTTGATTTTATATAAGGTTCAAAAACATGAAAAAATATTTACCATCATTTTAGGGCAATATGAATCTTTATGGAGTGCATCCGATCTACCAAGTCATTGAAGATGCCGAGGGCAACTCACACACTGTCATGTTTTTCAATGCAAATGCACAAGGTCAGCTTATTGATTTGTAAAATGTTGTTCATTCTTATCAGGATTCAATTGATAATTTAGAACATTACAGAATTTGTCCTATCGCCAAAGCCTGCGTACATTTATCGTACAATTGGTGGAATCATTGATATGTTCATATTTATGGGACCAACTCCCGAGGATGCCAATCGCCAACTGTCAGAGGTTAATTATAAAGAGTTAATTAGAAATATGGGATGTGATTGGAATTTTGCGCATATGTCATTTCAGGCAATTGGACGCCAGCAAATACCGCCCTATTGGTAAATTAGTCAAACTGTCAAAGAGCCAATTATCCAATTAATTTCCTCAGGGCCCTAGGATTTCAATTGTCCAGATGGGGATACGACACAATTGAGAATTTAAAGGCTGCAGTTGATCGAACTGCTCTAGCTAACATTCCTCACGTACCTAACCTAATAAAATCAAAATGATCAATTTAAATTGATATTGATTTCAAAGGATGTCCAATATCTGGATATTGATGGGATGGAGCGTGAGCTAGATTTCACAGTAGATAATGAGAATTTTACAGGGATGAGTGAATATGTCAATGAGCTTAAAGAGAGGGGCATAAAATTCATTCCTATTCTGGTAAGATGAAAAATGCACTTCTTTATATGAAAATCCTTGAATGTTCAAACTCAATCAAGGATACTTTTATTGATCATGACGAGCCGGATTATCCCCCTCTTCAAATCGGAAATGATATGGATGTTTGGATTAAAAATTCTGATGGTACTACAAACCATGAGGGACATGTCTGGCCAGGAACAGTTTACTTTCCAGGTATAAAATTCAATGTATGATTTTCAAATCAATCGAATAAACCGAGATTGGCAGACTACTTTAAGGAGAGCACAAAGAAATGGTGGATAGATGAGATTGTCAAGTTCAAAGATCTCTTGAATTTTGATGGAATATGGATCGTAAGAAACCCTTTAATTTAGAGAAATCCTTTTAATTTCAAAGGTCAAATTTGAATTTTTAGGATATGAATGAAGTAAGCACACTTGAATCATTTTTCTTTGAGAGCATATATAATATTATACCATAACTGGTACATAATAATATTTTGTTATCTATAGCCTGCAAATTGGTCTTTTGAAGGGGAGAATGAGATTATCTGCGAAGTCAACCCAATTAACAACCCACCTTATGTTCCCAGTAAACCTTTGATTAAAATAGATTTCGTGAAAAATGTTTATAATTATTATTTCCCAGATATCGGGGAATTCAGACAATTGAAAGAGAAAACAATCTGCCCTGATACTAAACATGCGATTGGGAATCATTTTGATTTGCATTCCTTATATGGGTATAGCTCTGTAATACCAACTCTCGAGGGGATGAGACAAGCATTAGGGAATAAGAGAGGAATTGTCGTTACACGATCTACTTTTATTGGGATTGGAAGATACACGGGTCACTGGTTAGGAGATAATTACTCAAAATGGTCCAATCTTCACCATTCCATTATTGGAATGATCCAATTTAATATGTTTGGAATGCCATACGTGGGCGCGGATATTTGTGGCTTTGGAGAGGTTGCAACAGAAGAAATGTGTGAAAGATGGATGGAACTCGTAAGTCGATTTATTAATTACTATTTGAGTATAAAAAAAATCAAAACAAAATCATTTTATAGGGCTCTTTCTATCCATATGCACGTAAGCATTGATTTGCAAATTTTGGGATTGCCAAAATAAAAACATGTTGAAAATTATTTATAAATAAAATTTATATTTTAAATACGTAATCCCACCAAAGGAAATCACAATATTCGAGATACTCCAGTAAGTTTTTTAATTAAGTCACCAATCTGGATTCGGATTAACTTATAAAGATATGATTTCCAGGACCAAGATCCAGGAATCTGGCCTGAAACGGTTGGGGTCGCCTCGCGAAAGGCTTTGGAAATAAGATACACCTTAATGCCCACTTTTTATTCCCTCTTTTACCGACACAGGCAATTAAACTTTAAAATCTTATCTAATTATATTGCAATTGTAATTAATTATTTAACAAAAAATGGCTTAATAGATTATACGGAGATACAGTTATTAGACCCCTCTGGAACGAGTTTGCAAAAGATATGAATGCAAGGGATGTCGATACACAATTTCTCTGGGGGTCAGGTATATTGATTTCTCCTGTTTTGAAAGAGGTGAATTTGCAATTTGTTTGTTGCAATATGTTTAAGTACGTAAAATCCTTAATTCTTTCAATGTATCGTATTTAGGGAGCTGAAGCAGTAACCGCATATTTCCCGGATGCCAGGTAAAAATTGTAGTTTTATTTCAATGATATTGATTTGCAAGCTTTATAAATTAAAGGTGGTACCATTATGAGAGTGGAATGGAGGTAAAATGATTTTATAATATCACAATAATTGAAATAAAATGAAATCTACAATATTAGTTGCCCGCCCGAGCGAAAGATGTTATTCTCGAAACGCCTATGGATAAGATTAATGTCCATATCAGGTAAGAAGTTCTAAGAAGCGTTTCTTCTAGTTATCGGAGAATTTAGATCAGTAGCATCAGTACAGTACGCATTATACTAATCCTAAGTACTACGAGCTTGTAAAATTTTATATCAGGGGCGGTGGAATCTACCCAACTCAAGAGGCAGCTTTAAATACTGATTTGTCCCGAAATAATCCTTTTGGACTAATCATTGCATTAGACGATTCTAAACAAGCATCTGGATTCCTATATTATGATGATGGAGATACTATTGGTATAATTGGATAATTTTATTAGTACAATGATAATGTTCCAGATATGTATATATCTTTAATAATTCATAGAGCCTCAAGATTCTGGCCTTTACTTTGAGGCAGAATACACTCTTGAAAATGGAGAATTAATCGGAAAAGTCCTTCGTGACAATTACTCAGGAATAAGAGAGAAAAAATTAGACATCATCCGGGTGTTCGGATCTCCTTCTATTAGATCAATGGTTCTATTAGATCAATGGTTGTAAATGGAGAATCACACCCAGATTTCTCGATAGCTTCATCATCTAGAGAGATTACGATTTCCAATCTTAACATCCCAATGAATGAAGAGCTAAGTATTAAATTTGAGTTCGGTGAGAGAGGCGATTCATCGGCAGGATCTAATCATTTTGGAATTATTTCCATCTTGATGGCTCTATCAATATTGTTCCTTTAAGCCTAAATTTAGTTACCCCATTTCTGATATAGAATTTACTTGTGCTTGTTATAATCCGATACAAATAAAATACATATTTCTAGATGCGCTGGACATTAGTTTTTAACAATTTTTATTAGGAATCCGAATATCTCTAAATTGATTACTAAACTAATAAGTATACAGGCAAGATACTAATACAAAGTTACAAACATTGCATGCGCTGCTTAATATACAAATCTGAAATCATGCTAGAACTAAACCTAATATTATAAATTAGGATTATAAAATGAGATAAGTACTTGACCACTACCTATTAAAAATTTAAAATACTCTTTACATTTACAGGCTTACTGTGAGAATTACATAATACATAAGTACTATATTATACGGATACAATAGATCGATGTTGTAATAATCTTAGGAATAGTACCACTAGAACTTTTGAAATATCGGTATAATATGCAGTTATGAGATTCCATTTTGGAATGACCAGAAAAATGACTAGAAAATTCATATCAAAAGATTTCTTATAAAATTACATACTATGGATGGACCAGTACTTTTGCTTTGTACAACACTTTGCAATTCATTTGATATTCCGTCTTTAAAATTGTACGGAATTACAGATTGATTATTGCGGAAATGGAATTTGTTTTGGAATGAGAATTACAGTAAAAATGAAACACATATTTAGCCTTCGACGGTTACTTGGAATGATTTCATATTAGCCCACATGGAGCCCTTTGCAAGTGAAGGATTTCTTCCTTGGGCTCTCGATTGTGGACCTTGACGAAGAGATGCATTTGCTCCCTTACTTAGGGAGGGAGCTGGTCCACGACTCTGATTAATTTTGGTTTGCCTGAGAATACAGATATTTTAAAAATTCAAATTCTCCAAAAAAACAAAATATCAATATAAACCTCAAATTGGGATTTGGACCCTTTGCTAGATTCGGATTGGCTCCCTTCGCTGATGTTTCAGTCGATTTTGTTCTGAATATACTGAAATATAAAGATTGAGTATTTATTTTATAATGATATCACACATTGGAACTCCCATTTGCCATACTTTGACAGAAAACTCTTCTTTTTAGGCTTGGAATCTGCCTCAAAATAAGCCGAGTCTGTTGTATCTCCTGCAAAAGTAACCCTTTCTCCCAAGCTCTGTCTCTTTTTCTCGGGGAATTCTAGTTTTACAGCATCTGGGTTTCGGACAAATCGAGAATCGATAGAAATTAGGGCGAGAATTCATTAAATATTTAGAGATTCTTTTGAGTAGTAAGTTGAATCTTACCCGCACTCGTTTGAGAATCTTGCCCTTGCTTGGAAATAAACGGTTTAAATTCCTCTGGCGTCTGTGGTCCAACTATGAATAAATAATATAGAGATTTTTATTGAGCTTTTAAATATGGATTAGATTCTTAACGGACCTTCAAGCAAAAGCCTTTCTGTTTTTGAAAAATCTGAAAAGAAATATAGATCAAAATATTAGGTAATCAAAATCTCCTAAATAGCGCAGTAATACAAAGTAAAGGAGATCTACTCACCCCCATTTGCTGCTTCAAATGCCCAAGCTACGAACCTCTCGGGGAGTTTGGGGAATTTATCCTTTAGTTTATTTCGGTATTCCAGTTTTTCCTCAAGAGTGATATGAGGGCGAACAGACTTCATAAGGGGAGTAGGAAAAGGGGATTCTGGGGGAATTTCCGGTGGCTGAGCAAAAAAGTATTGATTTGCGAATTTATGTTGGTCAATTACTCGGTTCCTCCGCTCAATCATAGATTTTATTTCGAGCCACTTGTGTCTTGCAGGCCTTTTTAAAGAGTATCATTATAATCATAACTTCATAAGACATAATTATTAATTATTCTTATTACTTTGCTGGTGGTGTTTTCGAAAACCCTTTGCTCATTAACTTTGCGGAAGCTTTCTGAACATTATTGTCACATGAAGTTAAAACGTCAAGAAGGAAATCCTCATCCGCCGCTGGGAATATCCCTTTCATATATTTTAATTTCATCTTTGGACTTTTAAACTTTCCTTCAGCTTTGACCTATAAAAAATTGACATTTAAAGAACTGTGCAAAACTTTAGAATGTCGCATAAATTTCATACTGCATGCAACTGCGGATGTAATGAAAGTAAAGGAGATCCCCAATCCCCTAAATGGAGACTTCCCAGGGAGGATCTGTATCGAGTCGAGACGGGAGTCGCTGTCCCTGTTCGTGCTGGACTTTCTCCTGTAAAGCTATGTACGGAAAAAGTAATTAGGATAATTAGCTTTTCTATAAAATTAAAAACAGACACTTTCTCACGGACATAAATTGGCAATACGGATATACTCGTATCTGTATTAAAGAATATATGTACCTACCTTCCATGCTTATGAGGAGAACTGATCCCGATCGATTTTGAATCTGCATTCGAGTAAAGCTCATTGTCCGTACCTACTCCAGACGGAAGGTTTTTCGGGGATATTTCCAATCCCATTTCAGTGGCCATTGGGTATTTGGAAACTTGGAGTGCAGATATGACCAACGTGGCTCGATTATGATATCTACAATTTTGTTTCAAAATATTAGTATATGATTTATTTCTAAATGAAATTAAAGAAATAAATTTTACTTGTGGAATAAATGGCGAACATGAGGCTCAGACGCAGTTGGAAATATCGCACATACAGTTCTATGATAAGAAAATATATGCGCTATTTATGTATGTATGAAATCATGATTAACTATTGATATTCTTAATGCAAGTCATATATTGAAGTTTAAATGATAAATGCTCAATTATTTAACCTGTAAGCTGCTTCAGTGTCCAATGAAGTGAGATAATTAGCGGGGACACCGCAATACGAAGAACTGGCGAAAGATTTGGCTGATGGTGGCCTTTCATTCTCTTTATTCTGTTGATCGGATTCTCCAGAGATTGCTGCTTGATCTTCCGCAAACTTGTTAGATGACTCTATGATATCGGTTATTGTGACCTTTTGATTGGGGTCAGTTTGAAGGAGTGTAGGAGGTTGTTTGGTTGATTCGAGTACTAATACTTGTGAATTTGACCTCTTCTTTCTTGGCGTCAGAGCTGGAGGTGAAGGGGCAATACGAGGAGAGCTACTTATACGGGGAGAAGATCCTTTCCTCTGGAATTTCCCACTTGGGACTGGACTTGACCATCGACTTCCCGAAATATCCTATAATCATAATTGATTTCTTTTACTATTAATATATCACTGATGAATTAAAAGTAATGTTTCTGACAATATACAATAAATAGTATGTAGTATCAAGTATGAAATTGTACATTGCATTGCATCCTAAGTATTCCTGATTCCCTGAATCAGGATTCCTGATTCGAGAGATGGATTCGATTCTACAGATATCGTATTCGTAATACATATTGTACTAGGATAATATACTAATATTCTAGTAGTAGTGTGCAGAACCAAAATTTGGCAAGAATATATAAATAAAGCCATAATAGTAATTGCATATTAAAAATGGGAGAAAGTTACCTCAAAATAATATCCCGAGGCTTGTTGTATGGCTATATTGTAGGGCGGGGGAAGAATTCCGATCTGCGGAATTCAAAAAAGTTTTTAGAATTCTTTAAACTTAAAGTTTAAGTGCAGTTTTTGTGATTTAATTTTAATACAAGTGATTATTAATTAATCTGAAATATTTACCAATCTTGGATCTTCCCAAGTAGTCGAGTGATTCGAATGATTAATAAAATATCTGCAAATTAAGGACAAATAGAATACAATTATTCAAATACAAATTCCAAACACATGTGTATTTTAAGTTTTAATTTGTCACTGCACTAGTAATATAATTATTTTGTTATTTAATGTCTATTATATCAATGATATCCGTTCGAATAATTAGCAATCTGAAAAGTACATAATCTCATGGGTAAGTTTTGTAAGAAACATAATTATAATATATTAATTATATTTATTTATCGTATAGCTAATACGATAATATTAAACTCTTGCAGGAAACAACACTGCAGAGACAGTCCGGAATGAATATTTACTGATGTTCATAACTCTGATCATCCAAGTTTCATGGACTTAAATAAACTTGAAACCTAATTTTTTTATTGTAAGTAAATCAATATTAAATTGAAAATCCTAATATCGTACTTTAATTGATGCATTACATAATCACTTCAGAATCGAATAATATGAATTCAACGAATATGATCTGCACTTTACTTACAATCGTCCAATTCTTGTTTCAATTTTGCATTCCCAACCTATAATTATCAATAGAATATTTGATTAGGTTTATACAAATAAAGTTGAATTCAGATTTAAAATTATAAGTACCTTGAGGCAATGGGCCTAATCCGAAAGTATCCATCATCTTGGTAAGGCTTAAGCTCGAGACAAGTTGGTATTAAAATATCTTGTATTCTTATCTCTTTTAATTGACACTTGAAAGATTAAGAGGTTATCCTAATAGTAATACTAATTAGTCTCCGTTATCTTGTAAAGCATTTAATTATGGACTTTACGAAATGTATTAAAAAGATCTTTGAATATCCCTTTAATTATGGAATGTAGACTGAAAGAGTAGGATATTTAACGTTACTTCTTGGCTTCCCTTTGAACTTTTACTTTTGAAGACAATATATTTTTGAGATAAAAGAGTATTTTGGTTTAAATTGGAAAGAATCAATATAAAATTCTGGAAATTGAAAGATGAAAACAAAATTGAATTTTAAAGAGAAAGAGTCGGGGAAATGCTACAAAACTGATTTCTCGGTTCGTGTTGATACGCGAATGAAGTGTATATGAGCACAACTGAGGAAGGGGAGAAAGATATCCGAATTCGGATATTACATGGATAGGTCGCTAGTATTATAATCTAACTAAGGGCATTGAATTGAGGGGAAGAGAAAGCATTCAGGGGAATTGGCTCTGCGTCGGCCCCAAAAAATCCCCGGATTTCGATTCAGCTCTTTCAATTGATCCCTCTATACATGCCTATATCTTTTTAAATCCTACTCGACTTTGTAATGTTTTTATTTTTACACTTTTTTGATCTAAATAAATAAACTAAAAAGGTTTGTTTATGACATTTTTGAGAGATGCATATTCTTCCTCCTTTTGATCTCCCGAAGTCGAACCCTTTTCAAGCTTTTTCTTATTTCATTCCCCACAAGTTTTAAAAAAATCTTCAAGATTAGGTACATTTTTATCTGCCTGTAGCAAATATCAGAATAAAATTTATAATTTGACTAATATTCTTCTGTTTCCCAATAGTGAGGGATTTCAAGCAATGAAAGAAGTGGAATCACTTTAAAAATCTGTGGGATGCGGCCAATCATGTGGATTAAACACAGTCCAAATTTTGCCATCTTTGGAATCCTTCTCCTCCTTGTCCTTATCGTTTATTGGCATCATAAATTGTCCATTCTTGAGCTTCAGCAAAAATCTATAGGTAAGAAAAGTTAGAATTTCCTGAAAATAAAAGTAAATCATCTCTTTTTGTGTAGTTGAAAGACTTGGACAAACCTCAATCCTCAAAGGGAGTAATTTGGGCAACTTTGAATACAATCATATAAGCGAGGGTAAGTGCAAAATAAAATTTAGATGAAGGATAATGAAATGATTCGTTGAAATATCAACGTAGGTTATTCGGGGAAAGATTATTTGAACAATGGACAAGTTGTCATTTACAATCGCATTCCTAAAACGGGCTCGGTAAATTAATAAAACTTGACCAATTCATGGAATAAAATCTAACTTTCATTTCTCTATTCTCAGACTACTTTAATGGGGATCTCTTACCAGTTATGCACAAAAAATGGCTATAATGTGATACATTTGAACACTACAAAAAACAGTCATACTCTGACTCCTGTTGATCAAATGCGATTTGCTCAAAATATAAGCAATTGGTATGAGAGGCATCCTCTGATAATCCACGGACATATTGGTTACATTGATTTCTCTTCACTTGGTGTCCCCCTTCGACCCCTCTATATCAATCTTGTTCGTGATCCACTCGAAAGACTCGTTTCATATTATTACTTTCTCCGATTCGGGGATGATTTCCGACCCGAAGTTGTTCGCAAAAAGAAGGGAGACAAGGAGGTAGTACAATACTATTTTTATCAAGTTTATATTACTTATATTATATTACTTTTGTGTAATCTCTATTTTGATATAATTATAGACATTTGACGAATGCGTCAGCCGAGATGGACCAGATTGTGATCCAGTAAACCTTTGGATGCAAGTGGGATTTTTCTGTGGTGAGATTTTGATTGTAGTTTTTGGCCTATTTATTAATTTATTGCGTTTCGTCCTTCCTTGGACTTACTTTTTGTAAGTTGTTTATATCCCTTTGTAATTTAATAATTTTACTTCAATAGGCCATCATTCACTTTGTTGGGAAGCGGGTAACGCTTGGGCTCTTCAAAATGCTAAATCAAACCTGGCTAAATATTTCCTCGTGGGATTGACGGAAAATATGGAAGAGTTTGTGGCACTTCTTGAAGTCTCCCTTCCAAAGTTTTTTCAAGGAGCTTCTGCACTCTTTAATAGTGGTATGCCTATACGAAATACGAATACAATTAAGAGCATGATTTTACTCATTTTAATATAAACTTGAATTTTAGATGGGAAATCTCATTTGAGAAAGACTTATGGAAAGACTCCACCTTCAAAGGAAACTCTAAAAAAGTTTCGCAAATCCAAGATTTGGCAGATGGAACAAGATTTTTACATGTTTGCTAAGCGGAATTTTATGTCTATCAAGAAAAAGAGCGTTTCAAACAATAGCGGATCCCCTGATATAATTATAGATCCTTCAACAAAGTTTAGATTTGAAAAAATTCGTCCTAAAAGCAAAGATATTGTTAAAACTTAGGATTAGATAGGATTGTAGACCTTAGGATATTCAAGACACGCTTAAACTGCAATAACGAGGAATCTTTATAGACGCCATGAAAAAAAAGTATTTTATACAAGCCTTTTTAGGATTTTAGAATCGATATCTTAATTATTTTACCTATCTTCTAGCAGCTACCTATGTTATTTAAGTTTTTTATCCATCTTTCATTAGAATTACAGATATTTTAACAGCTAGAGCTGACCTGTCAGTTCAGAACTGATCCTGAGAATATTTTAAATGAATACTTAGGATTAGTTTGTAATTACTAATTTGTATTGTGGTCCTATTGTACGGATATTATATGATTTTAACAATTTAAATTAAGCGCATGTTATTGATATTTTAAAATTGAACAATTTTTTTTATTTCAACAATTAAATCAATGAAGTGAAATCCAAGTACAAAATTAAAGTATTTACCTATGCACTGTACATAGAGTATTGTACCTATCGTACTACGATATATTAAGTACCTATAATTATTTTAATATCTACTTCCCTGCTTCTCTAACTTGTGTCCAAATCTTTTATAAACTAATGAGATTAATTTTTGTTTTAGTTTACTCTTACATATCTATCTAATTCTACAATAGCTTTTGTCTATCTAATCCTACACTTTTATTAATGTTTATACCTACATATCTACGGATAATATCGTAATAATTAGCAGCTATCATTTAATATAAGACTTGTAATTACTTGGAAAGAATAAACCATTGTTGACAATCTTATATTTCTCTTCGTAATGTGTGCCACTGAACACGTTTAAATGGAAAAATAGAATTAGCACATTTGAATCGAGAATTCATTCCTCAAGTTAATATTATACTGACCTACTTAGGATTAATAGAGAAATTGCTATTTAAAGACTAATTGTAATTAAAGTCCAGGAATATCAAATTAAGGTAATGTACCATAATCAAACGCGTGTAATCTTGGATTCTTTTCGCCGCTTGTGGCCACCATCAGAATCAGACTCTGAACCAGAGCTCTTGTCCTTCCTATCATTTTTGTCATTTCCCGTTGTACTAGAGACATCAATCGGCGTTTTACTGTCCGACTCTGATCGTGACGACTTTCTTCTCTTTGAAATTGAGGATCTAGTTCGGCTTCTAGTTCTCCGTCGTCGTGAAGGCGATTTTGATCTTGATCTTTTTGATCTCTTTGAAGAGCGATGCTTCCTTTCCGGTGTAATTGATCGTGAACGAGAACGCCTTTAAAGTTAAACAAACAAATATATTTATTAGAAACTCCATTTAAGATTTAATTTGATTGGTAAAAAGACGTACGGTGATCTAGACATCCTCCTATCACGGCTGTCATTTGAGCGGGGGCGTCTTTGAATCCGATCCGGCGAGGCACTCTCAAATCTACCTTCTTTGACCTTGATGTGGGCAGAGTCACCTCGATGAGACCGTATTTTGGTATCCTCCAAAATGTCAAGAGCTTGTTCCATCTCGTCACGATTATCAAAGGTCACAATCCCCGTGGCTAAGAATAAAATTAACATAAATTCTCCTGCAAAATTAGTAATATTGAAATGAAATTTATCATTTACCTCCATAAACATTTACATGTCTCATTCGAAGTGACAAATCTTTCATGTGATCCTTCAAGTCTTGCCAGCTTACTGAAAAGGGGAAATAAAGAACTGATTATATTTATCACAAATCACAATCTGTGATCAAATGATTACGATTTTAAATTATTTTTGACTACTATACCTGTTGGAGGAAGCCCTTTGACAGTTATCCAATAACGTGCATTCCTCGTCTCATAATATTTAACGTCGTGGGTATTATTGGTATAAGAAGGTCCTTGTTGGAAATGCTTGCGACCATATGACATTTCCACGCGAATTTTGACGCCATTCACTAAAAATAATTAATCAAGATTCAAAATTCCAAAGTTCGTGATGACCTCGACAGCTCAAATATGATAATTGATAAATAATACCTTTATAGCCTAAACAAAACAAAACAAAACAAATTAAATTATTAAACGAAAAAAATATTAGTAAAAAATCAATTAAAATGACGAACCATTCCTCTCAGCAATAGCATCCTTTGAATCCCGATGATCTGTATAATCAATATGATAAGGGGAAATGTGTGACCATTATTTCCAAGCTCTGTCCATCCAATGTCTACCTGTGAATTCCAAAAAGCAGTAGGGAGCCTTGCCATACGGTCGCTTCATTTCAAGGGTGGTAATCTTGCCGAATTTTTCAAAGACATCCTCAACATCCCTTGTCCTGATATCGTCAGGTAAGCTGGAAATAAAGTCAATTAATTAAATATAAAATTAGATAATTGAGACTTACTTTCCAATAAATATCTTGGACATTGTAAATTCAAAATAAAGGTGGGTTCCTTCCTGATCTAAAAGTGGTAAACAATTGATATTTCAATTAGAGCAATTCTTCCACTAATTGGGAGTAATTAGATGATTATTATTAACTTACTTTGCACCAAAAAATAACAAAATAATTAAAATTAGGAGCTCGAACTGATTTTTTTCCGAAAAGTTTTGAAAACAATCGAACTTTCTATTTTTACACGCGCTTTGTATTCCTATTTAGTTCGACTTGATATGACGCTATGTGTATAATTTTCCCTTTGTTTCACTGCACTACAAATATCGTACTTTTACAATAGTCTTTTTATTTTAAAAATGACCTAGAATTGCAATCAATTAATTTATTTGAAATTATAATGTATAATATAAGTATAACTAATATGAGTAAGATAATTGAAGTATCACATGTACCTAATTCAATTGAATGCATGCAAGGCACTTACATTGCCCTAAAATAATATATTATTTGTAAAATGTAAAATGGCTTATAACTTTATAAGTTATAACTTATAACTTATTATAATTCAAAATCATTATTTAAATATTTTAGTCAGATTCCATATTCAAAGATATGCTGCATGCAATTCATATTATATCAGCTTTAGAATATCAATAGTCTGAGGATTCCCGAGTTTACTTATCATAAACCGACTAGGGGAATATGCCCGAATTCCGATCTTGTATTGAGCAATTCGCCACTGACGATGAATAACCTTAATTAATATTAATTTATGAATATTATATGAGCCCTTCCAATTTACATACATGCGCAAATAGTTAGTAACTCAAATAATATTGTTGTAAAAATTCCGTGAAAACGACCTCATAGGGCATAAAGGTCAAAGGAGCTCTAGATTTTTTTGGGCTACTTGACATATAAGTTGCATATACTGCTGGTTATGAATTTCTGAAAGTAAATCGGATCTATTTGGATGTCCGTATGACATGGGACGGCCCGGATAGGTCAACGGTGACCAACCGGATGTCAACTTTCGGAAAACAAAGGTCAATAAATTTAGGACTAAGGGTGCTTTTGAACTTTTGAAAGTTCAAAGCATTTCCCAGATTTTTCTAGGTAAATTTTTTAGCAACATTTTCATGAAGTTTCGAGCTTGCCTGTAAAAGAATTAAAGAATTGGACCTAATTAGTGTTACCAATTAGTAATTTTCAATAAGAATAACAGAATTTTAGAATTATTCACAATGCAATGCAATGCAATGCGTGGATCATCGTTCTTCCAAAAATGGCGGGCGAAATGGATTTGAATTTCGTTCAAAAATTTCCCGCTTGCGATCAGCGCGACATAGCGGCAATCTCTGCAAATTCTAAATTTTTGTAATCATTCAAGTTTGACCTCACTTCGTAATTTCCTCTCGACTCCGTCAATTTTGTCAACCCCTCATGTCAAAAGTTTACAAAAATGTGTTAAATAGAATCCAATTAACGCCACACAATATTTTGTTTAATTCTCTGCAAAAACCTATCTTTCCCCGTTTTTGGAATTTGCAAATTCAATTTTATCTCGAAATACTTTATTTGATAAACAATCTCCCATCTCAATTTCTCAAATCTATTTTATAATTCGTGAGTCCAATAATTGTGATCCAACGAAATAATGAGGTGAATTGGAAATGGCTTCTACAAGAAATAGAGTTAAAAATGAATCAAAAACACCTCAGACAGCGGAGGATAAAAATTTAGAAGAATGGGCCCGGAAGTTGGCTGCAAAACCTCCAAATCAAATTGGACTTGGTGCTGGTGGCAATTTCTTGGCTAGTGCTGGTCAATCTAATCCTGGTGATATACCC
>JAAZTK010000458.1:0-20859 GCA_036507255.1 Megalothorax incertus
ATAGCTCATATCCACCCCCACAACTTCCTCCTCCGGATGGACCTGGGGTAAGCGGATTTTCTAATATAAATTTCTAGAATTGTTTCTGTTATTTTTCAATCATCTTTTTCTGGAGAAATCCCTTTTACAAGAGCATAAGATGAGAGCGTAGGAAGGCTGTGAGTTAGATTTAGAAAAGTTTAGGAGAGCATTCGAGTTCTACACAACGGCGAGAACTCGGCGGCATAGAGAGAACGGCACTGGCAACATTGAGCCAAGCTTGGAGAGCGTGACGTCACTCAACATTGGACGTGAATATTCGACCTGAAAATTCGGGGGATGAGGTCAGGTCATAGATTTCCCCGGATTCGGATGTAGGAAGAGTCGAGGAACATTTTCATGGGTTTTGAGGGATGCTGGGTCGGAGGGAAGGTGCCCAAAAGTGGGTTTAAAGAAGGGCTTCTGAGAAGGAAAGGTTTACTCGCATTTGCCAATGTGTGTTGGCGAGATGGGAAAATACATTGGAGAGCCGAGAGCGAGAGGAAAAGGCTAGAGTTGAATGTGAATTCGAGCCAGCCGGCCCTATCTCGACTCAACCCAAGTGTCTCGGGTCGATATACCATACATTTACTCTCGAGCTCCTCTATGCAATATTAAACTGGCTTGGGTATATAGGCAGATTGCATGCTAGGGGAATTGAATAGGCTCTTTCTCTCTCAGCTCTCGCCTGCCAGCTTCATTCCTCGTGATAAAGCAGCGGAGCTGAGCCCATTTGATTCTATAGGAGAAAAAGCACTCACAATCAACCCCTATAGGCAATATAGATATAGCCGCCGCCGCCTGGCTCCAACTCATGTCAACTCACTATACTCCCCATTTACTTTATTCCGAGCCGCTTTGCCTCTCCTCCTCCTCCTCCTCCGCTCTCTCTCGCTCTCCCTATCTCTCTACTCGTATATGGGTTCTGTGAGAAATAAATGGAGAGAGTCTCTATCTTACAATGCTATCATATCCTCCCTATATAATCCTCCTCTGACTCTACCTTTTACATTTACTACTACATCTCCTCCTCCTCCTCCTCCGCTCTCTCTGACTCTCCCTATCTCTCTATTCGTATATGGGTTCTGTGAGAAATAAATGGAGAGAGTCTCTATCTTACAATGCTATCATATCCTCCCTATATAATCCTCCTCTGACTCTACCTTTTACATTTACTACTACAGAATACTCTCTACCATATACTATTAGTAGTATACCTTCAATTTGAAAATTCTATCCAACCTGGCTATTCTCTCTCTCTCGTTCTCTCTATTTATCTCTGTGTATGCTCACAGCATACCACTCTGTATCTGTCTAAGCTATCTTATTCTTATTATATACGAGGATTGTAATAACAGCCTGAATCATACTCTCAGATATCTATTTATGCACAAGAGCAGCAGAGAATAATCATGAGTAATGTAATTCAACTGTGCAGAAATAGTTGTATATTTCAAATACACTGGGTAGTAGGTATATTCTCATGTACTTTTGCAATGTTCAATGTTTTCTACACTTTTTGCCCATCTACAACCCCCGATTTACTACCTGCACTTAAGTCTCTTTAAGGTGGCTACGAAAACTCAAAAAGTTCTTTAAGCATATAGAGGCGAATCCGGTCTATTTTTTCAAAAGTTCTACATGCTCACTTAACTCTAAGCCCCCACCTATTAAACCCATTTAATACGCTCCTTCGTTCTTCATGTACACAAATACTCGTAGTAGTACTCAAGGAGCAATTGATTTGAAATTTTAAACCATGCATTTTTGCAACTTGATCCCGTCTCTTTAAAATTCCAAGTAATTTGTAAATATACATAATTTGCTTATTAGGATTTTAGGATTACTGATAGAGTGCTGAAAGTCGCGGCTCGGATATCTCTATAAACTTTGAATGGCTTTCCCATAAATGCTCTGATATGCGATTTATCAATATAGGATTTTTTAAGCATTTTTTCAAAACCATGTGCTCATTCCATAAGTATTATACTACACACTAGTATATTAGAATATAATGGAAATACCACAGATAAGGGGTCTCAAATTTGCAATTCCGCCGCTTATCTTTATCAAATATGCCAAGCTCATAGTACATCGTATAATATGTACTTCATTAGTCATCAGATTATTATTAAACAAGTTGTAATCCTAACCTTACTGTCTGGACTCTGTGAATATATGGGTATTTTTTGAGGGCTTGAAAAAAAACAATCTAACCGCGATATCAGTATATGACCGTAATCCTGTACATGTATATCAGTATTGTGCTATAGGTATATGTATGCAATCCCTCGAAAGGAAAGACTCGTTTTTCATTCAAAAAGCAATTCCAGGATCTCCCCTTATTTTTCCCTGCCCTTCCTCAACAAATCTTTTTCCCCAGATTCTTTTTTGCATTTTATTTAAAAAATAAACTCTTTTAAAAAGAGTTTTATTTCTCCAGTATGATCCCAACTCACTTTTTAACATGGAGGCATGAGGAGTATAGCGATCCGGTGTTTGGTTGGTGCGTAGTAGCTGTTGTGCAACATCCTCCAAAGCTTGGAGTTTGGTTGTAAGCGTCTCTACTGCATTCTACTGGCTTGCTACGAATACAGAACTCATCAGCTTACGTAAACGCTTAGATCATCGCTCGGAATCTAAATTTTAAAGGATTCCTGGAGCTAATTGTTGTTAAAAACAGGCCGAATGTGGTATTTTACACTTGGAGTTACAGGGAATGTTTTGGGCAAAATAATCGACTTAAAGAAGGCAAAATTGGATCGATTTCCGATATAGATTTCCAACAAAACTCGATAGTTTAGCCCTCCAATTAAGCACACGATGTCAAATATATAGGATAAATTCGATTCGAGGTACAGACTGTACAGAGATTGACTGATAAGAATTACTCTGATGAATCAATCAATCATCTGAGAGGAGATATCAATGTTTTTATTCCAGTTTTTTTGTTATTACTTTTACATTGATTACATTGATTACATTGATTGAAGAGCATTGATCTTTCGAGTAGTAGGTAAAAGGTCGGGATTAAAACAGTGTTCTAATAAGGTTTGAAGGCCGAAAAAACTCATTGTCGAAATTATGTAAATTAATGAAAGGGGTTTAATGATAATAATAATGTAAGCCCCAGAGAAGTTAATGGGCTCAACCAGACCAGAGCACGACCAAAAAAACACACAACATCTGCCCATTATTTTATCACCGACACCATCGAGCTCAAAGACTCGAATCATTATTAAACATTAGATCCTACACTACGATACACTTGGAATCAGCTGATTTTTATGTTCTTTTTTTTATCATTTAAAATTCACTTTCTCAAAGGATTATATGACAGAATCATTTGGAATTTTTAAACCAAAGATCTACATTTTTTTGAACCACAAAAACAATCAGAATCCATTGCATCTCATCAATGTTTTTAACCGCAATTTTAAGGCATTTTGATCTTTGTCATTTTACAAATTGTAAATAATTATAATGCTTTATTTAAGAATATTTCCAAAGTAGGTAGAAGGTTGCCGGGGTTTTCCCCGGTTAATAAGTAGGCCAATATCCAAATCTTTTTTTCAAAAATCGAGTTTTTTCGGGTCTGGCTCCAAATTACATGTAAAAGATACGAATTTGGAGCCTAGTTAAAGCCCTATCTGGAGCCTAGTTAAAACCCCATTTAAAATTTTGAAAAAGTTCAAAGTCCTCAAATTGACTTGGTAATTTTGGTTTTTAAATGGGGAAAATCAAAAGAGTAACTTGTACAATTTGTACACGTTCAAAATTGATCTTTTTGAAAAAGCCAAATTTTAAATTGGAAATTGGACTACTTACTAACCGAAATTCTAACTACTTTGAATATTTCAATACTTTTTACCTAATTAGATAATTAGGCAATTAATTCAGAGATGCTATTGACATAAAATTTTGAGTTAAAAAAGTAACGTCAATAATTTAATAGGCCTATTCCTTGCGAGTGCTGAGGCGGATTTGAGTTTATAATCGTATTTTTTTCGAGTCAATTTTATTTTGCATTTTATCCCGAGGAATTGACCCTTATTTTGTGATATTGACCTCTGATTGACCCCACAGAATGTACAGCTGACGAATCTACGTTATTTCATAATATTTAGATTAATGTTTTAACTTAGCAAAAAGCCAGTTTTTCTTGGGTGTTTCTTTTGTATTTTGTTTATCATGCATTATTTTTATCAAGTAAATTGTAGTTTTTGTGGAATTAATTAATTGTAATTAATTTGTGACATGCCCAAGAAGAATCCACTTCCTAAGATTGTCCCAAAAAAGCTCCGAGAGTACCTCGAGGGGAAAGGCCAATTTCAAAAGGTGTCGGTTTATTGTACAGCGTTTTGTTTTTCTCTGAAATTACCATCATCATTTTTAAAACCTCATAGTCATCCTCTGTCATCACATTTCGGCTCTATTTCATTTTATTAATTGATTGATTACGATAATTTAATTAGCAGCATATTTTTCTAAAATATTGTACTAATCGAATCTTTTTTTTTAAATTTTCCAGCAGGAAGGAGTCAATAACAATGAAGCCCGACCTCCCTCCACAGGCTCTTCCTCCAGATCAATGTCACCTGCAGTTGGTAAGTCACAATTAATTGTATTAATTAATATACCCAGCCGGGTCATGATTTGCAAATTACAATATCAGACTGTGTCACAAACATTGCAAGAATTATGTCATCCGTGGGAAAAATGCATTTGAAATGTGAATGTCAAATTCTTTCAAAGAGCTCTCGCGAAGCTCAAAGGATTTCCCCTGAAACTTCACAAATCTTGAATGCATTGACGTGTTTTTTTCTCTTCCTCCTCCTCCTCCTCTTTTTTTTATCAGCCGAGTAATAGTAGTAAGTAGTATTTCGTCGTAGTGTGTTCGTGTTAAAGAAAAATGGACCCTTCCAAAAAAAAAAGTTGTAGATTCATGGAGTGCGGTCTTCTCATATAGAGGGTATATCCCGGGATTTTTACGGTACTACTACAAGACATTAAAGGTCGNCCGGGATTTTTACGGTACTACTACAAGACATTAAAGGTCGTCTCAGTACTATGCGATGCAATGCAGTGAGCTCAACCTTTCTCCGTTGAGCTGCTTTATACACGCTAGAAAGGATCGGGATTGAATGGGCAAGTTTCGCATGGATTTGAGCTCCGAATTTAAATGGAATATTTTACTATACGGCCGAGAGAGACCTTTATGCAGAAAGTAGGAGGAGGAGGAGGAGGAGGAGAGAGTCGCAAGAGTCCCGAGAGATGAATGAAATTGGTTTGCACAGAAAGGCGGGTTCCCACTCTCACCCGCCGACCTCTTTATGCAAATTATTCGGGTGAGATCCGTGCAAAACCCCTGTACCAGCAACAGATGAGAGTCGAGGGATTTCAACTCATAGTAGAAAACTTTTGCAATGAATCTGCGTAGAATGCTCCGTATAATTTCCCTCAAAGAGAGTAGTTTAAACGCGAGAAAGATAAGGGAAAGACCCGGGAGCGGGATTTGTACTACGATAGTAATACAGATGTAAGAACATTAAGTTGAGTAAGGTTAGGAATTAAAGAGAAAGATTGTAAGAAGGTTGTGGCTGGAACTTGGTACTATTTGGGTAGTGGAGCCAGTCAATAAAATTAGAGGACTAATGGGCGAGCTGCTGACAGATGAGTTTGTTTCTCCCCTTTATTCTACAGTCTACTAGGGGCCATATAGTAAAAAGAACAATTTGTAGCAGGTCCCCTTTATTTCATCTCCGACTCGCAAAGTACTAACCTTTTTTTTCACTCTCTTTTTGGGTCGCACGTGACACACTTGTCCAAACCCTTGGTTCTCGATTCTTTCATTGACAAAACCCCACAATTCATCTCGTTTCGCCAAGCCTCCTCCTCCTCCTCCTCCCTTGGACTCTATTCAAATTGGTAGAATAGCTTCTGGGAACGGCCTAGGATAGGATCAAAGCAATGTTGAATACGGCTAAATATGCATAGTTCAATTTCAAACAATTTGCATGTGTTTTTCTGGGCGGAGGAAGATTCGTGAGATAATAAAAATGATTCAGCTCGATCCCCCGACTGATTTCAGATCGTAGAAAGTGCGTTAACATTTGTACGATGTACAAATGTTAACCCTAGACCGATTAGGATGAATGAATTTACTCATAGTCTCGTATAGCATGGCCATACGGATCCGCAAGGACCTTTTGCTAGGTGTTTAAAAAGTTATCCTATCCCCTAATAATAGATTGTGTAGATATTTATGCAAATGAGTTTGTTTTATGCATGAATTGAGGCAGTGGAGGTGAAGGTCATAAATACTTTCATTTGTTTAAACCTCGAACTTGGTCAAACAGTTTGACTCGGGACCTCTCTCAACATATTATTGGTTATACAATGATCCCGGCTTGTCCCAAGTTGTAAGAACTCCAGGAGGGCCAGAGACTCAGAGTATATGTGTTGATAATTGATGTTTCATTCATTTTACTTTCGATCCTTCCCTACTTTGAGTAGATATCCTACTAGTAACCCTTATAATATCAGATTAGGTTATATTCCGGTAAAATGATGTGTTTTAAGGAGGATAGGAAAGGTGAGCACGTACGCTGATGTGGCCCGTCCCTTTCGATGACCTGCTCGGTGAATGAATGGACCGAGGAAAGGGAAAGGATTTATTATCCTTCGAGATATACAGATATATGAGAAAAGAGGAAATGTAATGAGATGAGAGCGGGTGAGAAGAGTCCATTATTTTACAAAAGCGATCGGAAACTGCTTTGTAAATTGAGCCAGCCCAGTTCATAATATCTCTATGTGTATTGGGATGGTGGGTTTGAAACTAGCAGGAAAGGGATTTTTTTTTTCGTTGCGGCGTGAGGACTTTTGTGTTATTATCGTATTAGACTTAGACTTAGGCAAAGTGAGTTTGAATATGGGGTAAATGTGCAGTATTATTGTCTATATAGCCGTGGCCGTTAGTCAGTGATGCATTCAACTCATTTAGGATTAGTCCTATACTAAGGGGAAATAATATAGAGTTCGACACATTGAGGGAACGGCCTTTAAAGGACGTTTAATCATTAGGTATATTAGGTAGGAAGGTATAGTCTTCTATAGTTGGGATGTGTAGTGCAAATGTGTCTCATTGAGTCGAGGAGGTTCGAGGGAGCAAATTAGTAGTGTTTGTACACATTGACAATTGACATTCCTCATTCACGTTTTACTCGAGACGACTCTACTCATACTTGAAAGCTTAAGCCTCAAGAGTTCCGTATATCTTTTAATCTATTATGAGTATCTATCTATCTGGTCTCCATTTAATCTAATAGGTAGGATCGTAAGTAGATACTATAAACCTGTATAACGATGCGAGTAAGTTGTTCAAGTTTTGAAAAAGAGTAAATATTTACTCAAAGTCAAGTTTTACCGGGTTTACTAAAATGGTTTGAACTGTTTTTGGCCAAATGCCCAGCTGCATTGTTTACTTACGGATGATTTTGATTAGCCGGGAGACAAATGAAGAGTTTGTGACACTTTTGACATTGCATTTTATGTATATGGGGGAGTTCTTATTGCAAGGTTAAAGAGTTTATGAGTTAGTGTTTAGTATTGATACAGCTATTTATTATACAATGTACTACTATGTATTCTAATGCATTTGAATTTGTTCTATTTTAGGTGGACCTTATCAGCAACAATCTATGCCCCCTGGACCTGGAGGACAACACATGTACGGGCCAGGGAAGATGGGTGGTCACCCTTCTATGCAGCAGCCCCATCCCCAACAACAGCACTATTCTCAACAACAGCAATGGCAGCAACACCAGCAACAATATGCTGCAGCACAAGGGCGACATCCAGGCCAACAGCCATCTCATCATGGGTATCCTATCCCTCCTCAACAACAGCAGTCAATGCCACCAAATTCTTACCCCCCTCAGCAACAGCCACTCCGGCATCCCTCTATGAATCATGTCCCTCCTCCACAGCAGCAACAGCAACAACAGAATCAATACGGTGCCTATGGACATCCACCTCCTCCTCAGCAACAACAACAGCAAGGTCAAGGCCCTGGCTATCCTCCACCACCTCAAGGATGGCCACCTCAGCAGCAACAGCAGCAACAACAATCTCAGCAACAGCCAGGACCAGGAGCACCTCGATCTCATCCCCATTACCTTGCCCATCATTTACAAAAGAAGATGGGTTTCACTTCACCACCTCATCAGTCCTCATACCCTCCAGGTCCTATGGGTCCACCCACAGTCAACTTCACTCCCGAATTCAAGTCAAACTCCACCTCCACTTGGTCCAGGTCCTCCGGG
Source organism: Megalothorax incertus (assembly GCA_036507255.1). Taxonomy (NCBI): domain Eukaryota; kingdom Metazoa; phylum Arthropoda; class Collembola; order Neelipleona; family Neelidae; genus Megalothorax; species Megalothorax incertus. The sequence goes on from JAAZTK010000458.1 coordinate 8,346, forward strand.
GTCACATCACCTACCTCCAGGGCCGCATGGACATCCAGGGAATTCTATGGCGATGGGGATGCCAATGAGTCACGCCCCCCATCACCATCTCCATCCCGGCAGTGAAGGGAGTCTGGAGAATAGTACGTCGGGAGAGGGTCTGGCTCCACCAAATTTAGTGTCAATGGGCCCTGATGGTAATTTAAAATGATATACCTATAAATAGACCCGACTTTGATCTATAATTTGACATTTTCAATTCTCTAGGAGCCCCTGTAGATGAAGGCTCACAGCAGTCGACCCTTTCGAATGCTTCTGGAGCTTCTGGTGGAGGTGAAGATGGAGGACCTGCTATGCCAAAATTAAGAAAAGAACATTATGTCCATCCTCCTAACTCTCAAGGATCTAATGCTCATACACCTCATTCTCCTGGGGGTCTGAGTATGGGTTCTATGCATGGAGAAGAATATGGGGAGATGAATAGTCCAAGTTGGCCTCGAACTCCAGCTTCTCCAGCTCGAGAAAAGGTATAATTTGTGAAATATTTTGAATTTTTGAAGCTAATTTTACAATATAATGATTTTTACAGATGCTAAATAGTCATCCTTCAGCTCCAGGAGGAGATCATTATAGGCCAAAAGTAAAGGTTTGCTTAAAATAACGTGTAGTGTGATTTAAAAATGAATTTCAAGAAAGATGAACTAATTTTTATTATATTTTTTAAATTTTCTAACGCAGAAACCCGATAGTTTAAGTAAATTATACGATATGGATGATAGTATGGATCGCCGCATGTTCCTTGATAAACTACTCTCTTATATGGAGGATACAGGGAATCCAATCACGGCTTGTCCAACAATAAGCAAGAATCCGCTTGATCTCTACCGTCTCTACTTTTTAGTTAAGGAAAAGGGGAGGTTTCCTTGAAGTCACCAAAAATAAAACATGGAAAGATATTGCTGGATCTTTGGGTAAGTTTCTAAAAAAAATTCTTTTTAAAAAATTACAGATTTTAATGGCTTTTTTTAATAATTTAGGAATTGGGGCTTCCTCCTCTGCAGCTTATACACTCCGGAAACATTATACAAAGCATTTGCTCCCATTTGAATGTAAATTTGATCGAGGAGGAATTGATCCTGCCCCAACTAATCTCTCAAGTTGAAGCAACTTCCAAAAAGAAAGGGCCCAAACCACCCCCTGTCCCTTCTCCAGGCTCTTCAAATTCTCAAGATTCTTTTTCGGGCCCCGGAGGACCTAATAATAATTCTGGTTCATCAATGGATGGATTTGTTCCGGGTTATCCACCAGGTCCACCCCCTTCAGAATATAATCAAATGCCTCATGGTGGTCCACTTCCACCCCAGAGGACTACCTCCTTCCTCGCAACAGACTGTACAAAATCAACAATCTCATCCTGGTAAATATATTTGAAATTAACAATTTCTTCAAAATTAGCTTTTAGCCATTTTTAAGCCCACAGGGATCCCCGCCTTAACGCTTTAAAGTTGCTAAAACTTGTATTTATAGACCAGGAGATACGTAGATCACGTCCCTATTAATGTTAAATTATTTAAGGGCCAATTAATACACACAAGTTCCCTGGTAGGCTATTTTTCGCATGATTTTTGCAAGTTCCAGGCTGGAACTTCCAGCTTCACCCACGTTAAAAAATCCTATATATTATTATTTACAAGGAGTATCAATAGTTGTACTACAATACTAGGTATATTAGTAGTACTAGTTATATTACTACTAGTGCTATTTACTAACAATTTGCAATAGCGTTCCGTAAATTAAGATAGGATACTTACAATGGGCGAAATTGGCTGATTTTGGCTCTTTTTTCAATTGTGAATGATCCAGGTGATAAGAATATAGCGCTCTCGAACCCTTTTGATGATATGCACTCACCGCCCAATCAACAACCTACACCCTACGGTGGTATGCATCAAGGGGCGTATGGGGGACAGCAACCGGGTCCTGGTGGGAGACCTACCTCTACTTATTACCCACCGTATTCTGCTCCTCCTCCTCCTCCGCAGTCTTCTTCTACTCCTGCCGGTATGTGAAAATATACCTCTACATCTATGTCGACTTTTTTTTTCCTAACACTAACTTTTTACTAACCCTTATTTCTTGTTTTCTTTTTTTTTTCTTGTAATGAAAGATCCCCATTTACTATTCCTTGCTTTATGTCTTAATGAGACTGCTATTCCGCCTTTACTTTTACACATTTAGAAATTATGAATATTAAACTATTCTATTCTGTAATTTTAAGCATGTTTTTAAGTACCTACTATCGATATTCTACTAACTACTAGTAAATATTGCATGGCTATAATACTTATATGTGTTGGAATCTTGAAAACTTTATTATTCAATTCTTGAAGCATTTGTTTTTATATATTTTTTTGAAATTCTTGATTGAAGCAAAGAAATGAATTCAATTCTAATTGAAAAAATATTTATTTATAGGTTATCAAGGTCCTCCTTCAGGATACCCTCAATATCCAACCGATGGACAATATCAAAGACCTCCAGAGGGTTACCCCCAATCATACCCAGGTCCAGGTGGACGTCCAATGTACCCTCCTTATGGACCAGGGCCAGGGCAGCAACCCTCACAACCTGGAAGAACCTCCATCCGGTTATCCTGCAAGTTCTCAGCATATGCCACCTCCATCTTCAGCACCTATACCTCCTCAGCAACCCCTCCCACCACCACCAACTTCCTCAGCAGGCCCTCCAACTTCTCAAAGCTCTGGGCCACCACCACCACCAACTAGTTCCGCAAGTTCTGCACCTTCGGGTGAGGAATCCCAACAGCAAAGATACCCTATGGCACCACCACCGTCTGGTCCTTCTCATGGCCAACAACCTGCTTATGGACAACGGCCATATATGCCTCCTCCACAGCAGGGGGGTCCACAGAGTGGACCAGGAGGACCTTCCAGTGAATTTCCACAATCTAATCCAGATTATTATCATTCCCATGCTCCACAACAGACTGAACAGGTAAGAGAATTTAATAGAATGGATTTTAAGCGGATTTTAACACTTTTTGTAAAATTGCAGGGTTATCCTAATGCTAATTCTGGATCACCGGCTCCACCTAAACCAAATGCAAGTTCAATGAGATATCCTGGGGGTAAAGATTCATCCTCTACTCCTGGGAGTACTCCTTCACAACAGCCTGCTGGCTATCCTGGTTATCCAACTCCTCCTCAGCCACAGCAACCCCAACATCACCATCAACAGCAGGGACAACAACAACAAAAGGATGGGTATCCTCCGACGCAAAGTGGATATCCTCAGGCTGGAAAAGAAACGCCAAATTATCCATATCCATCTCAGACATGGGCAAAGAATGCCTCCTTATGGTGAGTATACGAGTACATATTCAGTTTTAATTGAGGAATTTGTTGGTCTTTATTGAAAGAGAATTTCCTAGAATTTTAAAACTTGGCACTGGACACTCTCATTCTTTCCCCATTTGAAATTCTAAATATCTTTTTATTTCCCCAATTTTATTTTTAATATTTTTCCGAGCTATTTTGCCATAAATGTCAAAATTGTGTCTGCTCTTGATCTTGGATCTTTCTTGCATTTTTTCCAATGTATTCTCGCGTCAATTGGAATGGGGGTATTTATCAAGATCAAAGCGGACAACGTTGTTTTAATTCAAATCCCCACATTTTTAATGAAAATCCCTATTATTTTAATTCCGATCCGAGTTTTTACAATAATTCTTATGCGGGGAATCATTCCCAATTTAATTATCCTATTTCTAATTTCAATTATGGTGGGTTGAAACATATAAAATCAAAATAAAGCGCAAATGAAGCGTATTTTTCAAATTTTAATTGAATTAATTTCCCTTTCAGGTTGGCCAAATGGAAGTCAATATCCTCATCCAGGAATGGGTCCTCCTCAGGGTCAAATGCAACGTCCAGGGCCTTATGGCATGCATCCAACACCTACATCTTCATCACAACAGCCTCATACTCCACTTCCAGGTCATCCACCATCAGCCAGTAGTACACCAACACCTCCGACTGGATCTAGCGGAGCTCCACCACAAGGGGCAGGGTCACCACAACCTTGGGGCTCCTCTCGAGCACCTCCAACAGCTCCACAACAAGGATCCTGGTCAGGATCAGACTCTAGATACCCTCCACAACATCCTTCTTGGCAGCGTCCACATCCTGGAGCACCCCCACCTCGCCCAGGCTATCCATCCGCTCCAACTAAACCGGATATGTACAAAGGTTATGGCTCACCAATGTCAAGCTCATCAAAATCTGTGATGTCTAATGATCCTCTTGCTCGTATGAGTTCAATGGGTCCTCCAGGATCAGTAATGTCACCACATCAAGCTTCATCACATCAAATGGTCCCACACCCATCCCACCAGGGGCATCCAGGTCCTGGCCCTCATCCACTAATGCAATCTACACCAGGTCCAGGACTTGTACCACCACCATCTTCAAAGAAAGAGCTACAATTCCCTCCAGATTCAGTGGAAGCAGTCCTCCCTGTCCTGTCCCGTAGGAAAAAGTTACATAAGAATGATGTAGCTCCCGTTGAAGCTTGGAGGATTATGATGTGCCTCAAATCAGGCCTACTTGCAGAGACAACATGGGCTCTTGATGTCCTTAACGTACTTCTATACGATGACTCTTCAATATCCTATTTCTCACTGCAATACCTACCAGGGTTAATGGATATCATTTTAGAACATCTTAAACGATCTTTAATTCTGATATTTGGATCAAGCGTGGGAATAGATGCAAATCATGAAGGCCGTGATGAGTCGACGAATAAAACACATAATAAAGATCGGAAATGGTATGAACTTATGATTAAAGGCGAAGGCGAAGAAGAGACTGGTGATATTGGAGTACCAAAACCCGAGTCAGCCGATTCTAAAATCCCCGTATTAAAGGGTATGAATTATACTCTAATACAAAGATTTGGAAAGCGAAAAATACAAGTTATACAAAAAGAGCTGGAACCTTTTATCCTACCTGGTCCAAGGGATTGGGACCTAGATGAAAAAGCTCGAAATGATCCAGAATTTGGTGGGAATAATTCTGCTGGAATTATGGAGCTAACTCGGCATGTTGTGACATCATTTTCAGGGGATTTGAATATAATTCCGCTTGTAAATCTTCTTAAAAGTAGATAAAGAGCTCCAAGAAGAGAGGGAAGAAGCTGAGAGAAAAGCAAAAGAGGATGAAGAGAATATTACAAATGAAAAAGGAGGTGTTGGAGGGGATGTAGAATTGAAAGAATTGTGTAATGGTCCACTTCCAATTAAAGAAGAACCTCTGGATGATTCTGAAAGGGTTGTACTTGCCGAGAAATTGCTTAATGAAAGCCTAAATGCGTTTGGAGTAATGTTAAAAAAGAATAATGTGAATCCTAATGCTCTTCTGGGTCCGAAAAAAGTTAATAACAATAATAATCCAATTCCAAATAACAAGGGGAAGAGAAAGGGCCTAGACTCGATTCTAAATAGGCTGAGTGGTGGACATGTCCCTGAGATGGCGGATGGGCCGTTAGCTTTGACTGTAAATGCTGTGATTAAGACTGAAAATGGGAGTAAAGTCAAGCCACTGACAAATGGGAATAATCCACCCAATTGTTTGTTGAATTCGGCGATGGAGATTGATGGAGGAAGTACTTCTGCTATGAATTTAACGACCAATTCTACACCTTTGACGAAGGAGGTTGTGCCAGAGAACAATCCTCAGGCTGAGACAAAGGAGAATACTTTGGAAGAAAAGCTTGAAGTTGAACAAGTCAAAGTCGAGGTTAAAAAGATTGAAAAGAATGTGAGTTTTGCGGTACTAAAAGGCCAGAATTGTAAAGAAGGGATTCGAGTGAGAGATACAGGGTCTACGCTCAAAAGAAAGCGTATGGATGAGTTTGAAGATGAATGTTATATGCGGGATGAACCTTCCCTGTATGGTGTAACAGAATCACAAGATCAGCTTGCAAGACGTTGTCTTTCCCTTTGTAATATCCTGAGGAATTTGACATTTGTGCCTGGTAAGGAGACTATAAAATTATTTAATGAAACAGGGTTTGATTATTTAATGAAATGCAATTGGCTTTTATTTAGGAAATTAAAAAGTTATTTATAATCTAATGATATTAAAAATTTAAAGTAATAGTACGATCCTTTCAAGAATAGTTTATAGCAAGGTACATTAAAAAATCTATAGCCGAGTTTGAAAAAAGAAACGAATCCCTATCCAAGAACGCCTGCATTTGGGAATTTGTTGAGTCCAAACATCTTCTTTTTAAAATCATAAACTTGAGATCGGAGCCTATTCTTCCAATATCTCTCTCGGGTTCGCCTGTAGTTGAGAATCAGGTTTCTCTCATGCTCCTCTTGGAACTGAGTTGCAGGAAGTATCTCGAGGATGAATAGTTGCATATTCTCCTTGATCTCTTCCATTGTGGGAGAGTAATCCTCAGAGAAGTGGTAAAAGTTAAAGTGAGAGAATGAGTCCTATTAAGGATATAAATAATCATATAAACTTGTAATGCATTTAAAAGTTACAAGGGACTTACTGCAAGAAATCCATTAGGATCCCCTTTCTTCATCTCCTCATAAACTTTCTTCTTCAACCCTTTGAATCCTTTGGTTTTTAAAAGAGTCTTCAAAAAGGGCTTGTTCGGGTTGCGGATATGCCCATTGAGTCTTGGTCGGATGCTCCGGCCTTTAATCCCTGATCCAGCTCTTCCAACATGAATAGCTACATTTCCATTCCGATGACAATTCCCGCAACGGAGTACATATATGACCTAAAATTACATAATATTCATTAGTATTAAAGAGAGGTAGATATAAAATAGGGATCTTACTTCCTCTCGCAGAAATCCCTCCTCGACAATTGCGACTTCTGAAGGCGTAACACAGTTAAGTTGATGGACCAGAGGGATGTGTAAGGTTCCAAGGTCAAGTGTTGTGCAATTGGACATTACAGGACACCATTTGCATCCGTTACCGGCCCCTTTTTTGAAGCAAGGGATAGTTCTTGCTCCCTTAAACACACGCCGAGATTCGGCGTTAAACCTTTCAATTAGGAATTGGAGCTGGCCACCTTCTTGAATATTTATTTGAATAGGCGATTCATTATTAAGGGGAGGAGCCTCAATCTTGGTAAATTTGAATCCATTATCTGTTTCCTCAATTGAAATGAGCTTTATTTGGTGGGATCTCAATGATTTTATGAAACTGCGGTCGTATGGATGGAAGATATCTTTAATAATAAAGGATTGTGCTGTTGATTTCATCTTATCCTCAAATTCCTGGTATTTCTTTTTTATTCTCCCGCTCCTGTTCCTCATGAAATCTGGGGATACATATCTACTCCACTTATCTAAAGAATTAATAGAATTAGCATCTCAAAATAAGATAATGAGTATACTATATACCTGCACCCTTCATGACCCAAGCTCGACCCTTGTCGGTCCACTCCCACACTTGATCCCTCTCTTCTTGTGGGAGAGTAGAAGGATCTTTCCCTTGAGCTTCTTGAGGATCATCATCAGGGTAGATAAAGTGCTTAATTTCCTCAAATGTGACATCTTGAAAGGGAATTGGCCCATTATCACCCTCCTCCTCCTCTTCATCTTCAATTCCAGGGCCTCCTCCAGCCTCCCACTCCCCCTCAGAATGTCCTCCATCCTCCGCCTCCTCTTCATCTGAAAAAAATCAAAACAAAAGCATTTTAGATTCATATTCCGCATATATAAACTCCCTTTAAATACATATTATCCGACCTAATCTCTCTCTCTCTCTAATTTTAAATAGAGCATTTACACGTAATTGTAATACATTACATTACGGATATATGTATCTGTAGTATATGATAATTAGTCCGAATCCGGGAATTATCTCTTGGACATAAGCAGTTTAGTAAGGTGAAAGTACAACCAGCATATCTCTCCCATATCCGGTTTCGGAGATATAGGGGACTTGAGTTTGGGGTCATATAACTCCTGGATCTTTAGAGATAGCTCAACTCTGATCGACTCTCTAGTAACTCATTTTCGTAGAGGAGTATAATGCTCCAATCCATTTGGTCATAGGACTTCCGGTTCGGGCTCCACCATTTAACCCCGAATTTCGGACTTTACCGAAATACCCCAAATGAGGGCTCATTCGAGAGGTCTCCCCCATCTGAACAACAATGTCCATTACGAAAAAATTCCCCGAGGTCAAACTCGGGAGATACTTGGAAAAAACCGATTTTTTTGAAATTTCCCACTTTATAAGTATTGCAATATCTCGACCGGATGTCAACTTTTTTGGACCGGATATGGCCAGATACCTGCCCAGATCTCTGTGCTAAATAGCCAATGCAAAAAATATTTTACTACGATTTGTCATTTCTGAGATATTCAGCATTTACCCACTAGGGTAAACCAAAAGACCCGACCGACGAAATCGGTTTTTTCTAAATATCTCGATTAAAAGAGTATCATTCGAAAGGTATTGAGGAGGAGAATAATATTGACCATTAAACCGGAATTCCTAGACTAAAGGTACTTGAGTTATTTTAAAAAAACCGAATAATCGAAAAAGCGTTTTTTCGGGTTTTTCAGGTTTTATTCCAATCCGAACAAAGTTTTCTCAACGGCATATTGTTATATATATTTATATCTATCATATTTATAAATTTGGAGCAAATTGATCGATGCGGTTAGAAGTTATACGATTTTTGGACTCTGAGATGGGCATTGTGAGACGTACTTTTCACCGGAAACGCTATATCTCGGTCGTTTTTTTGAAATTTTTTTATCTGTAATTTTTTAAAAATTCTAGGATATCAGAGCTACTGTTTAGAAAAAGATCTGAGAATTTTAAATAAAAAATGGCGGAGTTACAAAAATCCGAAATCACCCCTTTCACCCTCGCCCCGAATTTCCCATAAGGCATATGTTAAAAAATCAACTTTTTTATTTCTGGATTTTTTAAGAATCCAAGATATACATATTCTAGCCCTATTCAAATACTATATTTATACATAAAATTCAATCAAAAAAGTTGATATCCGGTTGAGATATTGCGGGAGTCGCAAAGTCTGAAATTTTGAAAAAATCGGGTTTTTCCCGAATATCTCCGCGAATTTGACCCCGTGGAACTTTTTCGTAATGGATAATGTTGTTCTCCTCATCAAGAGGAATCGATTGACATAAAAATCAAAGAAATTGGAACATTTTGAAATTTTTCCCTATCTTGAGTCAAAAAATCAAAAAATTTTTCCAAGATAGATAGGAACTTGAAACTTCGAATATAGATGTAGGGTGGTGAGATCGGAAATTTGCACCCCCCTTTGGGGTATGTAAATGTTTATACTTTTCGAGATATGGTGGATTGAAAGTTTAAAAAATGGGAAATGCCACATCTAAATACTGATAGTACTACCAAGTTATACATATAATATATTACATATCGTACTACGATACATCATATCAGTATATGTACTACTGCATATATATTAGATAATACTATTTAAATACTAGTACTCATACTCGCTACATAATAGTATGTATTGGATTCAATATCCTAACTACAAATATGTACTTGTACTACATGGCATATATAGGTAGTACATACCCTCAGGAGGATCCTCAATCGGTCCAATAATTGCCAACTCCGCCCAGCGAATGAGATTCTGATTTCTCTCGACCTCTTCCTCCCTCTCATCGAGTCTCCAAGCCATTGCTCTTAATCTCTGGTATTCGGCTTCCAACCCCTCCTCCTTTACCCTGTTTATCTCTTCATTCTGCACCCTCTCCTCCTCCAACTTCTCCATATCCTCTTCCACCTTATTCTCTCTAACTTCCACTACCTCCTCCCTCACCACAACGGCTGCCTCCCTCTGAGCTACTTGAGCTTTCTCCTCCCCGAATGCTTCCTTTTCCCCTTCAAAAGCAGCCTTCTTTTCCTCAAAAACCCTTTTCTCCTCCTCAAAATCCCTCTCCTTTCGGGTTTGAGCAGCCTTCCTCCCCGCCAGAGAACGAGCTGGTGTCGGAGGTGCTTTGAATTCCTCTGGGTCATTCTCACCTTCAAGCTGTGATTGGGTTGAAGGGACATAACCCTGAGATTCTTCAGGGAGTTGTTGTGGGAGCTCCGAGTCTTCCGACTCAAATAATTGGCGGCGGGTTGGCTTTCCAGGTCGAGGAGGCTGAACACGAGTGGACATTGTAGCCATACCAGGAGTCTATATAAAGGGAAAGCATTTTAATGATATTTTATATGCACATATTATGAGTAGGTATAGGTATGTAAATAGGGGCATTTAACTTACGAGGCTAGTACTACTACTTGCAGAGGTGGATGCTTTGCCTGGAGTCATTTTGGAACGTTTAGCTGGGGAGGGTCCTTGAACTTGAGAAGCTTCCTCCTCCTCCTCTTCCTCATTGTAAGAGACCCTGTCCCCTTGTCTTAGCTAAAATAGAGAAAGGAATGAGTATTTATCATGTATATCCATATATCTGTACGATAAATATATGTAAACTTACATTGGGATCAGCCCTGGCCATATTCCTAGTCCAACTCCTGGAAAAAAGAGAGAGATTGCAAATTAGTGTATTTACATACCTATTATATCTACATATTCATAAAGTGTTCTGCAAATACTCTCTCAAAAGATTTAAATCTACAGATATTTGCATAAACTTATACATTTAGAATTCATTTAACTCCTTAAAAAAGCTTAAATCAAAAGCTATATATGTGGGCAATGAATATAGATATCTAATCTATCAATAAATTGATATCTAATCTTAAGATACATTGACTTACTACTAATCATAAGAAATAAGATTACTACTTACCTTGAGAAATCAACAGGTTATTGTAGAGTTAGAGTCCGAGTGAAAATTCGAATCTTAAAGGTGTCAATCTGAAGCTTGATGGGGGTTATTTTGCTAGAAACAAACGACGGGAATGCAAATACGGGTTCGTTGAAGGATATAGTAGTCAGGAACTTGGTCTTAATTAGCTTAATTAATTAAATACACAATTAAATTATACGAAAGTTTTAAATTCCAGAAATAAGTAGGCTTTTTTTAGACAAAGAATTCGGCGCGATTGTATGTTGCTCAATGGAAACTCAGAATAAGAGTGAACTGTCAATCTGACTCATTAACCTGTAAAGAGAAAGGTCTAAAAAGGGACACAGGAATGCATTTACCTATATATTCATATTCAAATCTATTCCAGTTATAGATACCTATCTATGTTTATAAGTATAACCAAACATGTAAATGAACATGAATAGTAAAGAATGGATATCTAAATTCTTAATCCATTATTCTTACAAGTCCTGAAGTATTAAATTTAAATACTATATATCCTTTCATTTTTTCTAGGAAATGAAGGGGAATTTGGCCGGAATGGAGCTTTTCTAAGTTTAGCTGGAAAGCTTCTCATGATACATCATGATCATCCATTGAAGGCTAGCTCTGTAAAATCGGGTGCGAGCGAATCAAGCGATAAGGACGAAGAAGTCCACGAGACGGATGCTCCCGAGGAGACCAAAGCTCCGGAGGAAGAGGCTGTAGAAGATGAAGATGGACTCCTCTCGGTAGTGTCTACAGCTTCTGTGGCTGGAGATATTGACGATTGCTGTACGAGCCTTGGGACAATCGCTGAGGAGGAGTGGTGGTGGGATTATTTGCATCATATCCGAGAGCATGTACTTGTCATATTGGGTAAGAATTTCAATTTAAAGAAAAATCATAAGAAATTAAATTAATAATGTTTTTAAAAAATTGTAGCAAATATTGCGGGCCAAATGGATCTATCACAATTCTCGGAAGAAATCTCTCGCCCAATATTTGATGGCCTACTCCATTGGGCTGTATGTCCTGCAGCTTATGGTCAAGATCCACTTCCAATTTCTGCACCTGGAAGCACTTCAACCCTATCCCCTCAACGTCTCGCGCTTGAAGCCCTTTGTAAATTGAGTGTAACACAAGGGAATATCGATCTACTCCTTGCTACACCACCTTATTCGAGGATTGAGCGTCTAACTGCTTCGCTCACGAGGTTCCTCACTCGAAATGAGGATCAAGTTATCCGAGAATTCTCAATCAATCTTCTGGGGAACCTTTCTGGAGCGGATTCTGGGGTGGCAAGAACTATTGCACTTCAGAATCCTTGTATTTCACTTTTAATCTCATTTATCGAACAGGTAGGGGCTTTAAAAAATTTATAAAACATAGTTTTAAATGCAATTTAAGCGAAAAACTAATAAAACGTTTTTTATTCAAAGGCTGAGGCAAATGCTATGAACATTGCAAACAACCACGGATTCTCTGTACTTCGGGATAACCCAGAAGCAATGGGAACAAGCCTGGATATGTTGAGGAGGACGGCAAATACACTGTTAAATATGGCCAAACATCCGGATAATCGGGCGCTATTTGTACATCATGAACCTCGCCTCCTACAGCTTGTAATGAGCCAGATTCTGGAGCAAAAAGTAGCTGCACTCGTTGCTCAAGT
>JAAZTK010000459.1:0-20848 GCA_036507255.1 Megalothorax incertus
ACTAAAATCTTTCTTTTATCTCTTCCCCTATAAAGGTCAATGAACTAACAAAGGCTGTCCGTCAATTAACTGAAAATGTCAACCGGAATCCCAAAACAGCTCCAAAAGGTATCCAGCCTCTCCGATTTTTCCGCTCGGTGGGTCTTCAAGTTGGAATGGATGTACCTCGACCTGCAGGTCGCCTCCAGGTCAAGCAAGAAACTAAACCTATAATTAAACCTCAAACAAAGTTTAATCCGGGACCGGCAAGGAATGGAATGGTAAATGGGATTGGGGGTAACAAGCGACCTTATGGGAACACCTCCCCCATCAATAAGACTACTCCCCCGAATATCCTTGCTCACCGGACTAATAACTCAATTCCGACCTCATCATTTCCTTCGACTGTCCCTGCAACAATTAAACAGGCAAATGAGAATAGGGAGAATAACGGAGTGGCGGATATTGCAGCAAAGATTTCCAGCGGTCAAGGTCAACGTAAGTTCTTTCTCTTCTCATGACTCGTGAGGCGGAGTTGCCAAATTTACATTTAACATATTTTAACATTTTTATCTTTCCACTTTTAGTTGTGTATGGTCCAAATGGACAACTTCAGCTCCGCGTATTGGACAACTCTTCAGGAGTCCAGCTCGTTTCCCCGCAGGGTAGCATCAAGAACCTCCCGAGCGGATTTCAAATTGTGACGACTCAGAATCAGTCGAGTCCAGGTGGGCTCCCAAACACCAGACCTACTAGTATTATAGTTACTCAAGGAATGCATTTGGGTCAGCAATTGGGAGCGGGAGGTCAAGTTGTGTATAGGGGCAGATCCCCGACTCAACCAATCCAGCCAAAACCTACGCAAATATCAATAACAAATGCTGTCCGAAATCCCGTCTTTTCTCAAACAGCATCAAACATGAATCAAAATCGGATTGCAAAATTCACACTGGTAATTTTTTAATAAAAAAAATTGTTCCTCATAAAAATTAATATAAAAAAAAATATTTTTCTCACTTATAGCCGCCACTGCCCATTGCGAGCAATAACCCTGTAAATCCTAATGCTGGAGCAAATGGGAGAAGGGGGAATAGAGAACTGCCACCTAAACCTGAATTGACGCTCAAGGAGGAGAATGAGGGGATTGTTCTCTCCTGGAATTTAAAGTCCACGCCCTCGAATGCAGAAATTAATACCTACCAATTGTACGCATGTCAAGAGCCCCTACAAAGTAAGACTAATGCACTCCCGCAATGGAAACGAGTCGGCGATGTCAAAGCCCTACCACTTCCCATGGCATGTACTCTTTCTCAGGTAAATTTAATTTTAAAATATTTTTTGACCTTGAAAAATGAAATTAATTTTAATTCGAGCTAAACCTAAATCATATGCCCTGAGTATACGCTAATTCCAATATTTAATTTTTTTTGCAGTTTACTGATGAAAATCGTTATCATTTCATTGTTCGAGCAATTGATGGTGAGTTTGGAATTTTAATGTCATCATTTCGGAAATCAATATTGATGCAATCCTTTATTTATTTACAGTTTATAACCGTTCTGGAGCTTTCTGTGACCCCAAATCAATAGTATTAAAGAAGAAAGCACTGGCGGATTAGATTTTGACTTGATGATGATTGACAAAATGGATGATTTATTGCATTTATCTTTTATTTCAAATGAATTGAAGGTTTCAAAAGATTGAAATGAATTTTTAGCATTGTATTATCGTACAATTATAGGATTTTTTATTTAGCCTTTATTTTTTACAATTGTTTATTTAATTTAATGGCTATTATAGTTCAAAATAATTATTTATGAATTACCCTTGAATTACGTCATATTCCTAATTGTAAATTATGCTAATTTTGAAAAATTAGTAATTAAGTCCATAAAATATAAAATGAATGTTTTCTAACGCCAGTTTTCCATACCTCATTTATTAATAAATATGTATGTGGCTTTGAAATTCGAATTCAATTTCCAATTGGAGGTCAATATTATGAATTTTAAATGTTGAAGACTGAAGTGAAGGGTGATTTCACCAAGAACTAGATGAAATCTCAATTTCAAGGGCCGGGAAAAGGTATTGCATAGATATTCTGAAAAACTAGCGTCATCTGGCATGAATTCTACCCAAAGAGACATCGACGAATTGAACCAAACTTTGTAAAATTGTTTAATTATATTTAATCATATTTGGATTTTGGACATTAAATACATAAAAATTAAAAATCTAAATACTCATAACATCAAATGGAGGCTGTCGATTAATAACAGAATTTTCGTTAAAAGCATTCAAATTCACCTGACATTCTGAATCTACAAAATGAATGGACCTGAGGTCTCGGATTAACAAAGTGCCAATCCAAATTGAGTACATTTTATAGAGAAGTGAAGTGACGAGGCTTATGGTCAAATAAAGGCGTTGAGTGGCGAATATCACTTTTGGAAAAAATAAAATGAAGTCAATGGTAAGTAATACAGCAGAGACGAATAGCCATATTTGGATGAATCTGTAATTATTCTGAAAAATAAAATAAATACATACATATTTTAATGCATTTTAACAATGCAATAGTAATATGATATAATATCTCAATAGGTAGTAGGTATATACAAATACCGATCCTCTATTAAATACAATTTAATTTATGCTTGCCTTTTGAGCTCCAATATATAAGAGTACACCCAAGAGACCATCCACTATGAGACGAAGGCATGTTACAATTAGAACAAGATAAACATCTTCGACATCTACACATAATATTAAAAATATAGATCAATTATCAACTTATCCTTGTCTTAAATTCATATATATTTTGATGGAAATGTACCGGAAGCAATAAATTTATTTAAATCTTCAAATTTTTCGGGATATTTATCAATTAAAAGGCCAATCAAACCACCCCCGCCAAATAAAATTGCGTAGGCCGTCCATCCGAGTAGAAATAGGTAAAATAGAGCAAATCCCTATAATATCAAATATCGGACGTGATATGTATCTAATTTAGTAATTATAGAAGTAAATAGCTAATTAAAGAACTTACAATATCAAAATACGATAGCCACCGAGCTTCCTCCTTTGGAGTGTTCGAACAACAAAATCTTTTTGTAATTACAAGAGCTTTTTCCTCAACCATTTTTTGAACTTGAATTAAAAGCAAACTTGTAGGTCAGACGTCTCAAGTTCCCAACTTTCGTTTCTTGAATGAAATGAACCTTGCGGAAATTCGAATATATCCGACATAACTAACATGCATTTGATGCTGGACTTTTGAGCCCCTATTCGAGCAATATACTGACACTCCAAATATATATGCCAAAATTCATTTTGCAAAATTTGCATATGTTTCTTGCCAGCTCATTATAATAATCGATATTAATACATCAGCAATGCCGAGATTGCATTATATTTTGTTCTATTTACATTTAATGCATATTTCTAGTGCAGGAACAATTGCATGATTACTTCTAATAATCTAATTCTACGATATACCTAATACTACGATTTATAATATTAGTGTGCTAGCCTCCTAAAAGCCTCCTCCTGTAGTGTTGGTCCAGCTTTTGACCTTGCCCTTATTGGAAAAATATGAACCTTGCAATTTTTGTTTTTTACACGATTTAAACCAAATGAGTATTAAGTTGTTAATTGTTTGATTTATTGATATTTAGTGCTAGATATCATTAACGTTTTGTCAATTAATGTAATGCATCTTATTCTAAATTCAGTAAATCTTGGCGGAATTCTTTATTTGTCTGCTTGTCCCAGTGCAAGGTTGTCAATATTTTCAAAAGAATATGCGTGTCAAGACTCAAACGTGCATGTCCAAGTCATCCGACGTGAAGGTAATATTCTAAATTACTTAATTGAGATGACATTTTTGAATTTCAAACTAGCACATCTTTTACTCTGCCCTGACTTGATGCCCAGTCTGCAAGCAGGAAGGAACGTTGACCAATTTCACAGATATTATTGTATTTATATAAATTCTAAATTTTTTGAAGTTAATACATAGGTATTATATGCAATTATAGATCAATTGCATTGTAGTTTGCACATTTAATCATTATTCATTAGACATTTTTTATTTCATTTAAATTCAAACGCGCGTTTAATCTAAATCTAAACTTTTACAACCAATGAATTTTCATCAATATTTTAATTAAAACTTGTTTTGACATAAACTTAACCTATCATAAAAATACTAAACCTTTTTTGCCTGGACTAGAAACAAAAATCTCTTTAATTAAACAAATATTTCAACTTTTGACTATTAATAATTACGATAAATAGTATAGAAATATCCTTAAATTACAATCTTTAACAGACACATGTACGAGAGAGCCGTGAGATGCAGTCAAATAAGCCCTCGACTCTTTTTTTAGCTTTAAAACTTAAATCAGAATTCAATAATAAAAATAATTGGAAAAAGGTTTTGTACATAAATTCTCATGTATTTTAAAAATATACCCGGAATTGAACATAAATATATAATACTTATTTGTATAATTTTTTGGCATTTTGAGAACAAAATTAAATTAAAATTAAATATGTACTTTTTATCATTCTAATTCCTAAAAATTAAAAGAAAGAACACACGCATATTGAGTTAGCACACAAGGAATTCTCTATAATATCTGTTTGGACAATTAGGTAAATTCTGCATACATTATTTTAAAAATTCTCTAAACAAGGTAGGATTTTTTTACTTTTAATTTTTCACAAGACTCTTATGCTTTTAAATGGAGGGAGGGGATTTATGATCATCCTCAGGATCTTCAGCGGCAGGGGAGTGTTGGCTCACATTAATTGGTGAGGGATTGCTCGTTTCTTGAGCTGGTTGCTTCGCCTCCACATTCCCTCTTTCTCTTTCAGAGGGATTCGAGTTGACGCTTCCTCCAGATGAGCTGCAAATCTTGTGGTGATGTTCCCAATCTTGATGCTGGCAATATGCTGAGCAATACCTCGCACGAGCACCTTTACAATTAAGACCCAATTAAAGATTAAATTCATTTTAAAAATAGAAGGAATTAATTTACATCCACTGCAAGTCTCATAGGCTAATTTCCCGCAATGCCAACAATCAGCTTCAGCAGATGGGGGCGTCAAAACTTCAGATGGAATAGGACGCCTTGATGAATCCCTGAGTGCCCTCTCGAGCCGAATCCTTTCCGCAGCGACAGCTTCACAAGCTAATTAAAATGCCATTATTAATTTAAATACATCAATTTTTTCAAAAAATGTAATCACCTCTCGCTTCAGCAGCCGCTACAGCCCTTTGAAGTTCGACCAGGGCTTGACGCTTAACTTCTTGGACAGCTTCCTCTAAAAAAGTAAGAAATTTGTTTTCAAAAAGGAATTACGACAAAAGTAATACAAAGACTAAGGATTAGTATCTAAAATTAAGCGCTAATCCTATTGTATCGTTCCCTTTTTATTACAGGGGATAAGGATTAAGGAGGAATATTCGGATAAGAATTCCTTGGGACAAATAACCCATCACCCTTCCCCCCACGCTCAAAGACATTTGCCTTTTTTCCCACAAAAACAAGAATGCTTTCCTTCAAGGGAATTTTAGTACAAAGATTATTTTATTGCTCAAAGACGGCCTACTGCACAGTCCTTGTATCATTATAGGATTCTCGGAATTGGGAGAAAGAAAGTGTGAGAGCCGTTTCTTTTCTCTCACATTCATAAAATTCATTCAATGTCATATATGTTGCTGGGAATATTCCTCACAAGCTCTAAATTGTATTTACTCTAGAGTAAATAGGACATTTTAACCCAACCTGCTCTCCGTTTTACTTCTGCCACCCGATCCTCGGTTGTTCTCAACGCCTGAATCATCATTTCGCTAGCTTGCCGCTTAAAATCATCCGAATTCTCTGTCACGGAAAAAAGTCCTCCACTTCCTCCATAGGCTCCAGGTCGTCTCAACCAAGAAAGCCCATTTTCTGGAGAATCCCCAGCCGGTGGTGGGACATTTTTGCCTCCATTTGAATGAAAAGTCCGATTCTGGAGGATCCCAAGAGCCCTTTTTGTCTTTTCCACCATTGATAGAATACAGTTGAGCATAACTGTTAATTTTATAATTATACATTATTAAAATTCCTGCCGAAAAGAGATTCTATCTTAGTACATACCATGAATATTCTTCCATTCGTCAATCTCGAGTCCACCTCTAGCATTAGGCTGCCCAGGTTGATGCTCTCCCCTCGGAACCCCTCCAGAAGAACCACCAGAAGACGAGGAGGAGGTGTTATTCCCGCTATTCCCCGAAATCCCCTCATGAGCCCGTGTCGAGGCATTAATAGGTGTGGATAGAAGGGGGTATGCGGATGAATAGAATTCACGAAAGTCTCCAATTCCTCCAGAAACCCGAGGATGCGAGGAAGAAATGGGGTGAAAAGAGAGCACCGGCATGATGTTGGTGACGCTTTGGAGTCGAGGTATAAGGGAGAGTTTCTTCTCCATTCGAGTTTTCATAAAAACTGTACACATAAAGTAAAAAACAATTACATACACATCCCAAATAAATTAAAAGTAAGCTTCCGCATTTGGAATTCGCATGTTTTCCGCCTTCCGAGGAATAGACTGATCTGGTTATCAGATCTATCGTAAACTTGCTGTTAAAAATGCCAAAAGCTTAGGACCCACTACAGATATAATTATATACGGATAGCTACGGGAAAGAAATGCGAGTTGAAACAGAAATACACAAGCAGAGAGCAGAGAGCAGAGCTGAGAGAGAGAGAGAGAGTGAGTAGTGTGTAGTTTGCACAGATGGTCAATATCAATCGCAAACTCTAATAAGAGCACGCCTGCAAACCCTTTTGCCCGGATTCCCAAACATATGCCACACATTATATGCAGAAACGCAAGCTGCTTTCTCTCTCCTCCTCCAACTAAAATAATACAAATACCTCTTCTCTCCGCCTCCAGTACTACAACTAATAGAGAGTGCACACAACAAACAACAAATCTTCTTTATTCCTATTCCTCTTCATTAAGCAACACAAGCTTCCAGCCAATTTTTTATATTTTATTAAAGCACAGCTGATGTTTTAAATTCCCTATTCCCTCACCTCTCATTAGCTTTCCTTTTGGCGGGTAACCTCAGATCCGCTCCCTCTGAATGAAATATATCGCAGGGCTCTCCTCCTGATCCCAGCTCACTAATAGCAGAATCATGGGATCGGATATAGCTTAGAGGGCTGAGTTTTGCAATCCTAGCGGAGTGAGCAATTTCCCTCTGAAGGAGCGGAAGGTGGGCTCTGAGGAATGGGAGCACAAAGGGACGAAGGGGGAAGGAGGTAACTTCTTGAAGATTGTGGTGAAATTCTTCAATCGTCAAATGTCCACTCTGTAAATTCATTTAATTGTAAATTGAGCTAATTTAGAGAAATGAATGGCTTACCACAAGGTTAAAGACTAGAGAACGGACTCGATCCCCCACTTCTGATGAAATCTCTGATCCAAATTGAAGGAGTGTTCCCAAAAAGCGTTTAATTTTCACAACATGCCGGCTGGCGTGATTTATTCCACTCCCCCCATCTGGGGTATTGTATAGAGAGGCTGGAAAATAATATAAAAAGTTGTTTCACAAAACTTTGTGCTTAAAATGCACAACATTGCATTGCAAGACTTACTCGATGAAGTCGAGGATGTTGAAGATGCGGATGGCGTTCGACCAGATGCTCCAATCCCTCCATTTGTTGTCCCCGCTGGAGGAGTATTAGTCCCACCATTTGGGAGTGACGTCGAATGCGGTGACGAGAATTGCGAGGTATAGCTATGACCTGACCCTTTGGGGGTGACATGGGAGGAAGGGGGTGGTGACTGAGATCGGGTAGACTTTGGGCTATCGCTCATCCTATGACATTGAGGAGTGCTATTGTCCTTGGTCAAAACTATAAGAAAAAAGAAAAGCTTATTGAGGAATTATTTTTGCAAGGGGACAATCAGATTTGCAGAAATCGAGCCGAAGAGGCTCTTGAAAAACTCTGTAGGGAAAGGAGTTGGAATAATGGCTCAACATCTGTTTCTAATTAAATTCAATTCCCATCAAAAGTAGCATTGTTCCACGATAATTTATCCATTTTATCCCACCGTTCTCCGCTAACTACTGCGAGTATACCCTGGCGCTCAATTCATTCAATTCGTGCACACCAAGTAGTAGAACTATATAGGCCAATGTATACTATTGTGTCACATTGTGCACACATTCGGAGAAACTACGATAGAAGAAATGTTTCCATTTGCAAAGGCGGTTTAAGCCCTCGGAACACACCTGCTTGATTTCTCTCCAACTCTTTATATTTACCGAATTTCCCCTCCTCCACCTCCTCCTCCAATACTCCCCAAGTCTCCCCTAATCACTTTCCATGAGNACTCCCCAAGTTCCCCTAATCACTTTCCATGAGATTTTTCCCACCTTTCTAATCCAACGAAAAGAATAACACTTTTAAATAAAGATTTCCCCATTGAATTATCGTATCGATTCCTACCCAAATCTGGACTTAAAATATTAAATTCCTCCCTTACAAAAGAATAAGCAGTTTGGTATAAATCTTAGCATTTGAAATCACAAATTTAAATACTACACACAGGGTGAAAAGAATTCCCCTTTAGGGAATTCTCGATTCTCACGGCATATCAGAGATATCTTTCCCCCGCAACTCTTCAGGAAGTTTAAGGCGGGGGAATCGAGATTGGGAGTATTGGAATTAAGCAAAGTGTGAGTAAAAGCGTTAAAGGATCTGGAATCTATACGTAAAGAAGTAGTAGATACTGGTCCTAGTAGCTGGGAATCACTTTCAAAAGAGAGAGAGTGGGATCCGCATCATCTGGCATTTCCCCAGGAGCAGATGTGCAATTTCTATTCTGATTTCGCTCTCTTTAATTCTTCCGGAATATATCCACCCACTCCTCCTCCTCCTCCTCCCTCATTTCCATATCTATGATTGATTTTTGCACGATTTAATCACTAAATACACACAAAATCTGAGCCTCAAATCGAATCACTTCCTGTTTCCTTATTTAGAAGTTTAACCCCGCCCCTCCCCTCAAAGGTCCTTTAACTCCTTCGCCATATGGACTCTAGTCAAAGGTGTTGGACATCCTGAGATTGGAATTTTGCTTTTTGGGAGGGCCAGGAGTAGAAGGCTTGAAAAGGGCGGGTCTCAACCCCTCGGTTCAGTCAGAATCAATTATCATTCGAGTGTCAAAAGGCAAAACAAGGAATTCCAAGTCTGAAAAACTGGACAGATGGGACAATATATATGGCATTTTACTCGTAATAGCTCAAGAAGAAGGAGCAGATTCCCCTCCTCCTCCTCCTTCGGTTGGACAAGTCGGCTGAAGAGCAATTTATTTCGGGGTTTGACCAGCCGGGCACTAGACTTGTACGAGGGGGAGGAAAGCTTTTGACCAAAGAACGCATCTGTTTCCGAAAAATCCGAATATAAATAGATTTTATTTCTCACGTGCCTGCCCGGTCACATCTCGAGGAACATTTCATTTCCTCATTAATATATCAAAAGGGAAACATGTGATAAAACACGCAATCCCAACTACTAATTAGCCTGTCTCAAAAAGAAGGAATGTTTTAAATAAATTCATTTGAATCCGGGCAATAGCCGTCTGGTCAGGTCGTTTTTCCGTTTTTGATTATAGATTTCTTTTCATCTGCTTTTGACTTGTACTACCCTTGATATAAAGCCTCAAAACCAAACTTCAATTGCACACTTGAGCCATCCCCCCGCCGCCAAACTCTGCAACTTTTCTTCTCCAAACCAGTACCAATACCAAGCAGTATATGCTTATTTAAGTTCTAGATCATTAGAATGTGTAAGTGCTTGTTTTGTAGAGAGAGCATTAAATCTTGCCCGGGTTTAACTCAGCTTCCCGAAAGAAATAATAAGTTTAATGAGGACGAGCATTATTGAGAAAAAACAGGCGGGATTCTTTCTACGCCTCCCCAATTTGATCACAATCAGGAGGAGGAGGAGGAGGAAAAAAACCCGGATGGGTGATTGGAAGCATATGGACATAGTTTGGGGGAGAATTCGTCATATGCACAGAAGAGAGTATGGGGAAACTTGTATAAAAACTTGTTCGAATAATACCATCTTTTTCCTTATGGGTTCTCTAGCCTCCTTTTTATAGAACCCTCCCTCCTCTTCCACCTCCTCCTCCGCCTCCCTCTAATCTCCATTTCATTACTTATTGAACTCGATGGGCCAGGTGAAAACCTTTCTACACTAGGGCTCTTATCTTCTAAATCGTATTTCATATGTATGTATAATTATCAACTTTGCAAAAATAAACGGTATATGGGAATGGAAATGTGTTTTCCCCCAAGTATTTTTCAAAGAGTTTTTTTGATAGCCCCTCAATACTTTAGAATTATCCTCTCAATTAAATACAATACGAAGATACAAATAAGTTTAAATATTCATTTGGGCCCCGAAAATTCATTAATTATGCACGGAAATTCTTGAAAAATGAGGTTTTTTAACTACGGAGAAATCCCTCCCTCCATCATTTGCACTCACTTCCAACTTGCTCGTTCCCACACATACTTTTAGTGTGTTTATTATCCCCTCCACACACTTCTTTAATAAGCAAATGTATCATTATTCGGAAAAATAAGTTCCCACACCTGACAAATTTATAGAATTGTTCAGAGGACTCCAAATGGGTCTCCAAATCCAAATCTTTGTAATTTGAATTTCGGGGCCCCGATCACATCATTAATCTCAGCCCGGATTCCAATATTAGAAGGGCTCTTGCGAGTGGGCATAAATTAAGATTGAGGGAAACTAAAAATGTTTGTATGATTAATTTGGGAATGATGAAATAAATTGCACCGGCCGCACCACATGAGAACTTTTTACTTGGGAAAAACTCCCAAGAAATATTGATCATTTCAGACTTGCAACGCAAAGTATTCCACAAATGATATGGCATTGTGCTCAATCCTCCTCCTCCTCCTCCTCTCAAGTTTTTACCATGTAGAAAAGTACCACCTTGAGAATATATGCATAATGTATACGAGTGCTAGGCGGGAGAAACAGAGGGTTCGGGAATTGAGACTCAGGTGGGAAATTTCCCTCGAATGTTTTTCGAACATCATCCGGCGGTGCGGGTGAAGAGAAAGGGGTTTCATTAGGAGAAAAATCCTTCCAAAAGAGAATTTAGCGACACAAAATAAAAAACCCACAATTTACCTATTCATCCTGTAGGCATTAAGCATTAATATCTGTCTTCTGGCTCTATCCTTTTACAATTAAAAAATACTAGAGTGAAGCTCGGAGCGAATATCTCTAAAAAAATGCATTATTTCTCGAAGAGAAGCTCGAGTACAAGTGTACTACTACAAGCTCCCTTTTAGCACAAGTGCTTCGAGCAGTGAACCGCCTCAGAGACAAAGTTCAAGAGATTCCCCAAGAGTTCCCTCGAATCCCGAGGAATCCGAAGGATTTGATTTCCAATAATCTATGAGGCACAGGTGACGGCTGGGGAGTAGTAGGGGGAGTGCAGAGCTGATGCTAAAGCTTAGGCGGGTTCAGTGAAACACATGCTCCCCCCGCCATAAAAAATATTTGGTTTCAAATTAATTTCGCCAACATTATAGCCCCGAACCAAACTCTCGCAACAGCCCGTGGCCCTAATCCTAATCTCCCTTTGCCCTGAACACAGGCTGTGCCCCGGCAATTAGTAGATCCGTGTATTACTCCCAAGGTTCAACTACTCCCATATAAGATTATAAGTCCGCGATATGTATATACAGATATGTCTTAAGCTCGAACATTTTTCTCAAATCTATTTCTTTCAGATGCATTCTTTCAATACGAGTAGTTAGGTATTAGTGAACCTGTCTCTCGATTCTTCTTCCTCCTCCACCACCGGCCCTTGCACAGAAAAGAATTTATAAATTACTTGACCAAATAGCATAAAGGAAGAAAAAGTGTTTTCCCACACCGGGCTCATCATCATCATAATCTCTCTCGCCCGCTCCCATCTAATCATTTTTGAAAACATTCTTCTCCTTGGAATATATTCTTTTCGGGGTGTGGGAGATTCGGGGCCAGAAGGAGTTGGGTTTATTAGCGCTGATGTGGCGAAATTTTTCCATCTTTTGAGAGGCGGAGCGGAGATGAAACTCTTACATCTTTCCCGGGTATTAAATATACGCGGGAGAGATAGATAGAAAGAAAGGAGACACGACTCTCGCTTTGGAGATGAGATGAGTAATGTGCCCCCAGCCTCTCCTCAGAGTGTGATGGGCTCGATGGAACAGAAAGAGTTTTTGATTTCTTTGGCCACAGCTGAGGCGGCTCTCAAGCCACCACCCCTTTAATATATACCTCCGTGAGCCCTACCGATAATCCCCGCCAGCCCGAGAGCACTATATGTACCAGGGCATTTTAAGTTTTTACACCAACAGAGTAAAGGGAAAGCTCACTTCACTACTACTAGTACTCGTCAGCCTGCAAACATAAGTGCAAGTGGTCGCATCTGTTTTCGCCAAAAGTAGCAAAATATTAATGACCAACACCACAGCCGTGTGTATGTGCACCTTTACCAGTAATGCATGCGAGCATAAATATTAAAGTTAAACACATCTGCTTCGACTTGCGCTAAATTTGCCTATAAGGCCTCCCAAAATAGGGAAATTCCCCGAAACTCAATTAGCTTTTTTTTTCAAAATATTCTTCCTATGCCTTAGCATTGGAAGGGACATTGGGTGGGTTTAAGCTGGAATATGAAAATGGAAATGGGGGGATTAGTGGATCGGTTGAGACTGTGTCTATCAATAATAAGACATAATAATAATGTTGGAGCTCAATCTCACCCGTGGGAAGAACAGCGACAAGTAGCCTGCATCCCCCGGATCAAATTCGTTGAAAAGAGATAATAGTTATTCGGATTGAGAGAGCCGAGGTACTTGAACAAACTCTGGGTAAATAACAAGTAGTCCGAGAGGTAAGGCGGGGTTCTCTTTATTCCCAGCAGATATATCTCACCAAATTCTCAGGGATGGGGGCCCTGAGAACAGACAGGTGATGAGCTCATAATGCCCTCAAAACATCATACTTGTTCATATTTGGTTCGAAAAATAAGACGGGGGAATATGCATCCCGGCGGAACCGGGAACATAAACTCCCGCCTGGATCCGTCCGTGATCTAACGCAAATCATCTTGGGAAAGCAGCAGAGTCCCTTTTAGCCCCCGCTCCGCCTCGCCCCACCAATTCTCACGATCCAAATCTCCTCTCTATTTGCTTAGTGAATTGAAGCATTCGTAAATGGAATTAAATATATATTATTGTTTGCCGAGGACAGGGAACATTGTGTAAAACTCGGGGAGGAGTTCTCACAGAATATTCCAGGCTTTCCTTCCAAATATTTTTAAAACCGGTGTCTTTTAGCTCGTATTCTAATTTTTATCCAAATATCGAGAACTCGCATTTCATGTTATTACAAGTTTTTTAAGCATTTCAATTTGAAATTTGAATATTTTTAAATCAAATTTTTAAATATATTTCCCTGAATCCGGCCTTCCAGGTAAAATGTGCGATGGTAGATTATATTATGAGATGATGTCTTCAACATTCAACATCTTGAAACCGTCACGAACAGTTCGAGTCCTCGTTCTATACAGATTGGGATATGTGTCCTGTCACCAACACACAGCTTCCATTTAATCCATTGATTTTCGGATCCATCCGGGGAACTAGTAAACGGACGATTACGTGTCTGCTCCCAAGTACACTCTCAAAATGCTCAAATGCCCCAAACTTGCCATAACCAATATTCCATTCCCCCGAGGAGGAGGAGAAGGAAGAGCGACAACAAAAATGTAATCCCAGAGTAGGTATAAAGTGGAGCGATGTTGCGAAGAGTCCTAAAATTCCCAGGGCTCGAGCAATCCTCGCTCCAAGCAAGTTAACTCTCAAATCATTCGAATGACAAAAACACACAACTCGACTCAACCCTGCCTGAAACAGAGCCAGTACTCTGGAGAGAGTGGATTGGAAGTGAGAATAATTTCAACTTTTCCACAAGGTTTTATTCCAGGGCCGAGAGTTGAACAAGTTTTTAATGAGAGAGACTGCCGATGACTGTCGTCAAATACATACAACTTTTTACATCTTCCTCTTTAAAGCCTTTGACACATTCCAGGGAGCTGGAGCCTCGTAATCAACCTAAAGACGGAGAAAGTAATTATCCGAACCGCAAAATTTACATGGGAAAGGAACTCTTTGGGGGATTCTTCTGGGGAGTACATGCAAATGATAGATGAACTCTTTAAAAGGTATGAAAACAAAGCAAAAATTGATGGCTTTCTTTACTCCTCCAAGTCTCTTCATTCCTCAGCATCTTTTGATCAACTGAGAAAACATTCCAAGAACTTAAACTTCTCACAAAACAGAATTGAAGCTGTCATCCACACTTTTCCTTAAAATTCGCATACATCTGGGCTCGTCCTTTAACATCTTCAGGCTTCTCCAGGCTTTGAAGTCCTATATTTAAGCATCATAGCGTGGCAACGAAAGCCCTAGAGTGACAGAATCGACACACCCGCCGTCTGATTGGATCTCTGCCTTCTTGGGAAATGCCTAAGCTGGCTCTGGTCCTGGAGAAATGCATATTTTAAGAAAAGACAAACATTTATCCCCAAATTCTGGCTGATTCTAAAAAGCACCTACTCTGAGGAATGCTTCGTATAATCAAGCAGCTTGATTCAAGCTACTCTGCTCAGGAAAAAGAAAATATTTTGTCGGGGGCTGCAGGAATATATGGAACAACGAAGGAGCTTACATTTAGATTAAATCCATGAGAATTTTATCACTTGGCAAGGAAGTATTCAGTCGAGGGATTGCCGTACAACTTTCGTGTTGAGAACAAATTGGGGGAATTTGAGAATGATTCAGAATGGATGGACACGAGTTGTTCCAAGACGTAAGCAGCCCTGGGAAAAAATAAATTGGAGAAACCCCCCGAGAAATGTGGGAATGTTTTGAGCCTTCTAGTTCAGGCATAATCTGAAATTCTGAATATTAAATAATACCCATATACTCGTAATATATGGATATAACTCTGGGTCGAATGAAAATGTCAACTACACGAAAGACACAAAGTTGTAATGACTCGCGCTTAGCAGGTGGCCATATTCTAAAGAGGGAATATGCTCGATTGTTGTAATACCTACTAGAGTCGAAGTCTCGTACTTAATCCTACGTTGTAGTACTAGTCTCTAAAAGTTTTAAGATTAAGTCGTGGTTTGGACATGAGAAGAATAGCCACCCTGAATGAGGCTGAAGGCGAAATCAATGAAATATGGGGATCTGTTCCTGAATTCATTCGCGAGTTATTAAGAAAACCCCACCTCCTCCTCCTTGAATAATCTATTCATCAGGGGATCTGCGGTGGTTGACAACAATGAATTTCAGCCGTACCTCTGCAAACAATTTGCGGCTGACCCTATTATCTCTCAACTCCAAAAGTCTTAAGTCGACTTTCTTGACTCCTTTAATTAGATGCGGTTCGGCTTAAACTTCTCCCGCTTTATCTTGGGGAAAACAGTCGGCGGAGCTTCTTAAGAGCTTGTACTGGAATTTGGAATTTTGCTTGCGAATCCTGGCTCTGTGTAGTATGTTTATCTTGTTGCAAAGTATTTAGGAAAACTCAATTCGCTCCTCTCTTCACAATTTGATCTCCTATTTTATGACTTGATCACATATCCCACGTTCTCACGTCCAAGGAGTTCCAGGAGGAGCAAAAGTAACTATCTTCAAAGTTCAGGAATCCTCATCTCCGCCTGATTCCCCCCGATAAACTCTTCCTTCAACCAAATTGGGTAAATATAAACTCCTATCTGTACGGCCATATATTTAAGAAATTCAGAATTTCTCACATTTCAAGCTTATCCCACTACTAATTGATAATACGTTTGATTACAGGTTCCAAGAATTCTTCAATTAAGCAAACGAGAGCTCAAGATAATTAGAGCTAATCTGTAATCATCCTTAGGACCATTTTGAGATACTAATCCAAAATAAAACAAATGATAAAAATCTCCACCCAACCCAAATTTATAAATAGCCGCCTTGTGTGTGCAGAATGAGGAACGGCTTGTGCACTATGCACAAAAAAGTCTGGAAATCTCTGTTTTTGCTATGAACAAACTCTTTCCCTCACTCTGTTTCACATCTGGTTCTTTTTAAGCTGTTTTCTCCTCCGGAAAGCAAGCAAGTGAGTCTCAAATGAAGGAAGTTGGAATATAGATTTGGGAAAAAAATCAAGCCTAGATTATCTAGATCAGTATATCGGGAACGGGTTAAACTCTCAACCCAAAGTCCCCGCTAAACTCTTTTGGGGACTCTCCCGAAAGATCTCAATCTTTGCCATTTACAGACTATTTTAAGGATCACCGAACCTGATCCTCCTCCTCCTCCTCCCTTGTGAGCATTTGGGGGTGGAGTGGTGGGAAATGAATTCAGAGGACAAATGATAAACATATTCTCACTCTCGGAAAGAGTAGTAAAAAATAGAGTTGGAATTTAAAAAAATCACAAGACTTGAACTGACCTTTACTGGCTTTGGATCTGGTAAGGATCTCCGAGTTAAGGGGTGACCCGACACGTCTGTTTTCTTTCCCACTCGGCAGATTAGGTGGCAGAGGCGAACATGGAGAACCCGCAGCCTCCTCCTTGATCACTTTCTCTTCCATCAATCCTTGCTGTAAAATCAAACGAGATTTCATAATTTATATCGTATAAAAAAACACTTGTTAATCTGTTTTGAGCACTTGTATGGTACAGTATGCACTAGCGTTAAAAACTCTTTGGAAAGGTGGTTCAAGCAGTATAACAACTCTTCAATTCTGACTACAGATAATTGGCCGATACATTCGAATTCCACGAACTTATTTTATAAATATTCAGCAGAGACCATGCCCTGGCTTGGAGTGTATGGTTGGAGCAGATGTACAGGGATGAGCGACTTTGCTCGGAGTTTGTTGTCTCTATTGCTGGTTGGGACTGACTGACTCGAGGTCTAATGCTATGCGTGAATGGTGAATGTGCGAATGAATAGAGGAGGAGGAGGAGGCCGGGTGAGGGGACGAGCGGGAGAGGACCAGAGGAGAGACCAGAAGGGCATATCGCTAGCCCTTTGAATGAAACTGACACAAATCGCCCCAGCCCTACCGTATTTATGTAAGAGTATTAGGTAGGTACTCGTAGTCGTAGTACAAACTATCGTACAAATAGAGCGCAATTGTAAATTTAGACTCGTAATAACCGTATGTTTAACTTGAGTAATTCGAGATGCAAAGAATACTCATCGAAGAATGCATCTATCGCGTGAAGGATAACGTAGTAGTATATTCTACGCAACAGCTTCCTTCCATTCTTTTCAAAGAGAGCGAGGGGAATGCCCCAAAAATACGCACTTCCTTCTTCCCAAACCCCGAATACCTGAACACGGAACAAACTCAATAATAGCCCTTTTAATCCTCCCCCATTCCCAAAATTTCCATATGCTCTCGCTCTCGCATTTCCCCCATTATTTTTCCTAATAGGTGCACCACTCCAAGCTGAGAAGCTAGCCGTAGAACCCTTCAACGGGGATGCCTATTTATAACTCGAGTGCAATACACAGAGACAATTCCTTCGGGGTCAAATACTGCTCCTTCACCCTGACCCTCAAAACAGTCGAGCATTCTCATGAATTTCCCTAACTCATCTTCCAGAAAGCCGGGAGCAAAGACCTACTAGTAATACTGGGAGAACCTTCTTCTAAGCAGCTTCCTTATTCTATCTCGCTCCGAGAAATTATTATGATTAATTTGCCGGCTCCTCTTTCCTCCCCGGAACATGTGCATTCCCACTATATTAACTCGTCAACCGCCTTTAAACTCGCTGACTCGGATCGTCTTTTACCATTCAAAACAAATAGTGAGTACACATGTAAAGATCTAAATCTTGCTGCTTTTAGGTAATGAAAACATGCATTAGCCATACCCAAAAATCATTGCCATCTGGCCGGGGGAGCGGCTTTGAGGGCACAAAGGTTAAAATGAATTTAGCGGGTTAAAACTTGAATGGACCCGGGTATTAATACAATAATTTGGGGGTATAGCTAGCTTGCTGCAGAATTCCGATAAGGGAAAGGTGTAAAAGGTGGCCCAATGCTAAAGAATGGATTGATTTGAACACATTAAAATGAATGAATAATGCAAGGGGAGAGATCTGTACGGACCAGATGAGGAAAAGCCACACCATACAAGTATCTGTACGATATAGTATTATATAGGAATGGGACCAATTAAATGTGCACACAGAGTATTTGGAAGTACGCGTGTTCACATTCATCCATATGTATAATTTATATTTTATATAAACGGAGAGAGTGAATGCCGAGAGATTTCTCTGAATAGATGAGGGATTCCGCACCTGAACCGACAGGTGTGAATATAAAAGTCTACACACACTGCACAACACTCTTACCGAGGTCTGTTTTAATAGTGTTCATCTGTTCCTCTCTGGCCGCCGCTCCGGATCCCCCCAAAGAAGAGTGGCACGGTACAAATAAATATACCAAACTCAATTGATGAAATGCCACCTGGATTTTTCACTTTTTGGGGACCATCTTCCCCCCTCAAAGCACCATTTTGCACCCTTCGACTTTCCCCCCGTCCTTTTTTTTGTTTGCACTAAATGAGCTGCATTTTGCAGATAAACTTTTGGATGAATTTCGCATTAGTTTTTTTGGAAATTCCCTAAATATGCCCCCTTTAAATTTATGTAACTTGGTTGGCTTGCTCGGAGCAGATAAAAAGAATGGAGGGGAGGGGGCCCTACTTGAACATATTACACAATTGTTATAGGGTGAGAATGCGAGATAATTACTTGGAGGAGGAGGAGGAGGAGGTAGGAAGGATTTCGTTTGGAATTTCAAAGATTTTGGCAATTTAAAACCCCTATCTCCAACCAGCCATACATTTTTTACTGCAAACAGAGCAAAATGTGCACAGCCCTCGCCTAGCCCGGCCCAGGCTCGGGTAACCCCGTACCAAACCCTCTCTCATTCTCCAAACTCTACAAATTTTGACATTTCCCCTGAATATTCAATGCAGTTTGAGTGTCTGGTCTCCTTGATAAGGGCCGGAGCTCCCAATTGACACTCTTTGCGAGGTGAGCTTCAATACTTATAGAAAAGATACAATATTAACCCTCATTTTTGAATGTTGAGCCGACGGGAGTGCAATGGGAAACCCGCACACGGCCGACTATTAATTGGTTGAGCATGAGACTTGGGTCGATTATTCCTTTTTCAGGATAATCCTGAATTTCTTTTGCCTACATAGATCCTCATTTGAAATGTACGGGCTAATAGGGAGGCTCTTATCATCAGGAAAACAGAACTTTTTGGGAGTATGAGCACGGCCGAGATACCCCCGAGCTTAACGGGCCTTCTAAACCCTTAAGCTTTCATTAGGGTTCTCAAACTCGAATTAATCGACCTCAGAGACTCTCGAGAGACTTGAGGGAATTGAAATTTTTCCCCGATCGTTTCTTTCGCGGAGGATCCAAGTCAAAGTAAAATGCAAGAGTTTGACACAGAGGTGCTTGTGCTCCTCTGTACTCCTCAGAAGAACATATGGCCAACTCTGGCATTTTGCCATTCACAACAATAAACATATAACAGAGGGAGAAGAGATGCGAAACAGCCAGAGCTCCACACTCACGGAAAGATGTTACACATTTGCTCCTCAATCATTCATTCTGTCTATCCATCCATCCTCCTCGGTCCTCCTATGGGGGAATCTGGGCTTAATCACCAATACATTACACCATTTGTGCTCAGGCTCACTTCCGAAAGATGAAAACAACAATAAGAAATCCCCTTTGGCTGTAAATACTCGTAATCTTCTTCTATCAGTATGTAGAGCTCGTAATACTAATCTCAGGCCATTTAAATTTAGTTATAACGCCCTGATCCTCATCCAACCCGTACAAATTACACTAAAGAACTTGAAATTTCAAGCTTTTAATTTCCAGCCACCCACACATTTGAATTCTTTAGTTTTGTGACCCGATCAGATTTAAAACACCATCAGCGGGTTAAGGGAATCATCATATGCATTATATGGTATGCCGGATTATACCCACATCATCTGTGCAACCTGCATCTGTAAATTAGAATTTTGGTTGAAAAAAAGCTCGAATGTAAAATCTCATCTACGATCAAACTCGAGCTGAGGGCACCCATATCCCTGTAAATTTCCTCATCGGAAAACAGAGCAAGGGAGGAATTTAATAGCTGAGGGACCCTTATATCCGCAACCCTAAATCCTCAAATCCCTCATCTCTCCGACTGCTTCAAAATGATAAAGAATCCAAAATACAATTTAAAACGATCCTCGGACTCTAATTAAAAAGAATTATAATTTTATGGGAGCAAAGTGCAATGTAATTTATCTATTGTATTGCTAGAGCACATTAGAGCCCTTAAATTACACGAGTCAGAAGAAACTCTACTAATAGGCCTACTTTATAAATCAACAAAATCCATTTGTAATTTTTTTAAAACAAGAACTATTGCTAGAAGTCTTCCCCAAATGAATATTTTTAGCTCCTTTTACCCCGTGCTCCGTTCTCCTCGAATAATTTTAACGAAGCACCTTATTTGAACGTCTCTGAACTCTATTCTCATTATTTCACACACACAGAGTCACTTTCAGCTCCAAAGTCGAGTCTCTGAGAGATCTGTTAACTTCCAGAAATGTGAAAAAGGGAAAGGTAAAGACACAAGAACATCTGCTCTCTATTAAACCTATTGCATATATG